>JANCMA020136620.1:0-14318 GCA_024336925.2 Zoanthus solanderi
CTTGATGACCTCCTAACCAGGTGTACCTGCTTTCCCACTTAGTGTACCCCACTTCCCCAGCCTTAAGAAACACACTGGTAACGTATAACCTGGAGAGGTGGTGGTTTGCAGTCTTGTAAGAAGGCGAAAAAAGTTGAAAATCCGAACGTCCGAGCAAGTCCCAGGGAGTGTACTTTAATATGAACATGGCAAGGGTGCCCGGCCCAGACGTATTCACGGGCACCCAAAAAATAAATATCTGGCAAAATCGCACCCAAAACAATAAATCCTTAAAAATATCAAACTCAATAAAATAGGTGTTTAATGCAATTGGCGTGGTTCGTTAAATCCGTGTGTCATTCGACTGGGGCTTTTGGGAACAAATATTAAATGGTGAACCTAACGTGACACGAAATAATCTGCCCGTGAAAAGTTTTGTTGTGAATCTGAGTCAGAGTTTTCCAAAAGTTGTATCCAAACTTGAATATTTAAGATCGTTTTGTTTGACACCCGAAAAAAAAAGAAAGAAAGCAAAATTATAAAGTTTTTTACATAAGGAAATTGAAAACTTCAGACCCAAAAAGGTAAGTTGAGCCTTTCCCCCCCTCCTCCCCTCCCCCCTCCTTCCCTCTTTCAATTTTTTTTTCAGTTACACTCCCTGGGGAGCAAGTATAAACCAAAGACCAGGAAGTGATAAAAAAGTTACTTGAGTAGCATTGCGCAATTGCAGCATTGCATCACCAATAACTTTTTGTCCCTCTCCCCAGTTTTGTTTTGTTTGAACGCGTTCATTCTTGCGACAAGAAACAATTTTTCCGCCCTTTCACAAGACCGCCAGTTACGCAAGCTAGATAAAAAGAGTTTGTATTTAATTTATTTTCAGAGAATTAATTTGTTCTTTATATATCCTATTTTACATGTATAAGTTCGAAAACGTTTGTAACATTTTTCATTAGAAAAATTAACTTTTACCTTTTGCTGCTAACGAGCGAAGCTAGCGCCGGAGTAGCAGTCATCAATTTAAAGTCTCTTTGACCCTGTGACATTCATTCAAAGGATTCTCCGAAACGGCCGCCAAACGTTCGTCCACGAAGTGTTCATTCGGAAGAGAATAAGAGAATTCGATTCCAACTCCCTCTCGATCACCTTTTGGGGTATACTATTATAGCACAAACATTTTAAAATGGTTGCTCCCAGAATCTCTCGTTTCCCGCTCCGATGGACAAAACTAAAGTAGACTCTGGGAACGAGATTGCGAGAAACGTCAATCCTGACGAGATCTAACCGCGTATCTAATTTTGCAATTTAAAATTGGCCTTTATTTGAAAGAAAAAACGATATCTCTGCTATACTGCACTATTTATAGATAAAATCTTTACGTTTCTACATATCGCTTTTATTTCCAAAAATCATTTGCCAAACTACCGATTTCTTTGCGCACTTTTTTAATTGGGCGTGTTGAACAGCAAGCTTTTATCAAGGTACACTTTTTTTTTATATAATCAACCAGTTTATAAGCAACTAAGGCTCACTTGTCCAAAATTTAAGTAACTTTTAGGGCTGAGTTGTCTAACCGTAAACAACTGTGATAAGCAAGTATACTTTGGGAAGCTGAAAAAAAAGCAACCCTATTAAGACACACCTTTTTAAAAAATATTTTGAACACTAGAATTATTCTAATATTATTTATTATTATTATTATTTTTGTATTATTTATTTATAATGTACAGCGCTATTGGATCTTGCGAGAAATAGCGCTATATAAGAATCATATTATTATTATTATTATTTCCTGGGGGAGTCAAAGACTCTCATCCGCTTAACACTACAGAAACCGGAGATAAGCGCCGACTCCCTGGGCCGCTTGGCTCGTAAAGGATTAAGGGGTTGTATGATCCAAAAGGCCATTTTTGTTAAATTCCGAGACATTTTGGCCCACTTGTCGAAGGCATCTTTAGAACTTTTCAGTTCCTCATTACGTATAAGGACGAAGATTGGGTAAATGAGGCGAACTCATACCCAGGCTCATTTCACTGACGTACTGATGACGTTTTACGTCAGTGAAATGAAACTGGGTACGAGGTTGGTAAATAAGGCGAACTCATAAATACTTCAAGATTTTTCGATGAATTTTAAGAGGGAAAAGCTATGGAGAAAAAACCTTTTTTAGTGCAATTTGAATTACATTGAGTTTAAGGGATTTTTGAGAATTTTGTTGGAGTTTATAATAGTTAAAGGACGTATATCAAGCCGTTAGCTAACGCAAGCTACACCTTCCATCTGTTAAGAGTCATTATTTAATTGGTATATCTGTCCTTAAACTTATTCTTTTCAAAATCCTTCGGTTTTATCTCCAACTGCCTAAAATGAGTTTATATATTACAACTTTTAAGAATCCGAGAAAGAGCGTAAAACATAGATTTTGTACACTGAATATATTCATAAAAATAATGTTTCCAAGTTAATGTTCATCAGTGCAAAATTGTGTTCCTAAACGCGTTTTACAAGTAAATTTTTTTTTCGTGCTTATCAAATAGTGTAATTTTAAGTCAAGCAGCGTTTGACAAAAAGTGAAGTTTTCTACTGCACAAATGTAATAATTTATGAATTCTCTCAGCCTGAACACCAAATACACGCTATTCTTAAGGGAATCTGTAAGTTATTTATGAAAAAAAAACATCAAACCTGCTCCCAAAAAAATAATGTTCTTATGGACCACCCATCCATCCAGTCATTCATCCACCAACCCACTTACTCATCCATCCAACCATTTATCCACACATCCATCCACTCACTCATCCATCCATCCACTCACTCATCCATCCAGTCATTCATCCACCAACACACTCACTCATCCATCCAACCATTCATCCACACATCCATCCACTCACTCATCCATCCATCCACTCACTCATCCATCCATCCACCCATCCATCCATCCATCCATCCAATAATCTGTCTGTCTATCTGTCTGTTTGTCTGTCTATCTAAATTTGCCATTGATTTTCACTGATGTCTTGACCATATGCAAGACCAAATCCGAAACTTTAAAAGTGACGACAGCTGCGACTGTGATAGTGTTTATCGCTATAACTGTTGCTACGTGACTGTGCCTGTGATCATTTATTAACTTGTTTTTTTGAGTTAATTATAACCAATATATAAAGAAAACACATGTAATATTCACATCTGAAATGTTTTCGCGTCAATTACAGCGCCAGTTCTTCCTGCGACTGTTGTTCGCAGTATTGTATCTAACTTCCTTCAGTCTTGCTATATACTTACGACCACGTGATCTGAAAATGAAGCGAATCAACACCGCGGAAGATAAGGTTAGTCTTACAAAGCTATTCTTCTGAGACAATTAATTCTTAGGCTCTGACTTTAGGCTTCAGCGGGAATCGAATCCGTGACCTTGCAATAGGCGACGTCATTGCTTACAATCTACTTCATTAGCATACAACCTTGAACTAACAAAAATAAATACGGTTTTAGTCTAAAGATTGAAAAAGCTTCTCGAGCTAACAAGGAGGTGAAAGTTTTGACTCTGTGCAAACAGTCTCTAAAAAGATATCACAGTTCCAAAATAACCAAAAACAGCTGGGGGGCAAAACCGTTAATGAGCCATATATTCTCTGTAGAATCTCCATTAGATCACAGGAACAATGTTTAGCTTATCGCAGTCATATTTTCAGTTCATTTTAAAAAAAACACTCTCAATATTCAGAGCTTCATTTTGTTTTGTTTTTTCTCAATCTTTGCGTTTCCTCGATAGTCTCTGGAAGAAAACTATATTGCTATTAGACTTCTTGCTCCCACACATGTTGCAAACAGCTTTTAAAAAGACGCAAAACATCAGAGCAAGGCAAAAGTATTTAAATCCAGACTGATTTGCTTACCAGACCTCACGCGGTCTGAATGTCGGTTAAATGTCGGGAATGTTGAGCAATTTGTATAAGCTTCAAGCTAAGCTATATATTTTCTCAATTCACAACAAACTTCTTCCTGAAAAGTTCCAAGTGATGTTTCACAAGAATTCAGCTGTACATTCTTATCAAACCAGGCAGGCGAATAATTTTAGATCCTTTAGATACTTTAGAACAAATATTAAGAAATTCACAATTGTTAATCAAGGCCCAAAAATCTGGAACCCGCTTCCAATAAAACTGAAACTAATCCAACGCTGAAAACTTGCAAAGCCCATCTCAAGACACGCACATCTTATGAATTTGTAATTATTCCACATTTGAATGGAATATATTTGATATTGATATTAGCATACTTTGCATTCTGTATTCACATTCTTACTGAATAATAATGTAGACAATCAATAGACAATACAAACAAAAAGGTAGTTCAAAAACCATAAGCTATATGGTTTCTTTTTGAACTGTCTTGCAATCAGATCTCGCATATATATGCAGTCACTAATACTGCCCTTAAAAGGAGAACTGAACCCTAAAATTGACTTTTTATCGTTTGACCATTTAGGCATAGTAGAACAACTATATGAAGTTTTTTTAAGTTGTTAGCCGAGCAGTTCAAAAAAATTTGATGTTTTGTAACGAATCGACAAGATTTGATTGGCGCCTCAATATGTGATGTCAGCGGTTGTTTATGACGTAGGTTACGATACTAGAATGATTAAAATGAGGAAAAACATGGTTACTCTGCGGCTTTTGGCTGCTATAAAAGAAAAACAACTTCAGAAGACATAGATCACCCAAAAAATATCAAGATTTCGAAGCACACTGCCATATTTAAGCTCTGAATATTGCAACCTACGTCATACCATACTGCTGACAATCTCATTAGCGACCACGGTACCAAAGCTTTTCTAAAGAGTTTTTTTAGTTTCTAGATTTAATTTCTCAATGTTTTTAATTTAAAAAAAACTTTACAGAGTTAATCAACTAAACCAATAGATTCAAACAAAAATAGGTTAGTTTTAGCATTCAATTCTCTTTTAATAATATAAATATCTTGCATCTGTACCTATATTAACAACCCAAATCAAATCTTTAATTAAATTGTATCGCAGATCTTGGTGATGATATAAATAAAATATTACTAAAATACTAGTGTTTGACATGTTAATACGATAATACACAAAACTGGCCAATATTTGGTCCGACAAAAGCTGGGCGGATATTGGTGGATAATGATGTTGAATGTTGTCTTAATGTTTGTTTTGATATTTTTCCAAGCTCCGTATCGCCTGTGAAGCCCTTGTAGCACTGGGTGCCATAACTTATTTGGTCCTTGAGGTGAAGAATGTTCTTTTGACCCAGGGGGCTCGTGCAATGTTGCGATCTTTTGTAAGTAAACCTGCAGTGAGAATTTGTTTATCTTCAGTGCCGCTACCCTCCTGTCTGCACCGCAGGCTATCCCGACAAAGAGAGCACTTTTTAAGTACAAAATATTTTAAACATTCTTTTAAAAAGACTAAAAATAAAAAAGAGCTTTTTAGATTTATTGTATATGAAATATGTTAATGTTTTAAATATTTAGATAAAAAAGAAAAAGATTAAGAACGCACTGCTAATAGAATAGCTTAGCTTTTAGATACAACATAGCTTCATGAGTGACAATATCTTGTGGAAAAGCCCATGGCCAACATATCAGATCTATGATGACCTACGGCCAGTCTGATATATAGAAAATATAGCGACTGTACCATGAAAAGACCGTGTATAATATGCCGTGTAACACGATCTTAAGACCTGTCTGCCAAAAATAGATAGACAGTAATAATTAATGAAGGGTTGCTTTTCTAAAAGATAGTTTTTGGCTATCTGTAGTTTTTAGATCAACATTTCATTCGGGACAAACATGCGTAGGTGTCGGCATTGAGTTACAGCTTCTGAGCATGCGTATATTGTTGATATTTGAGTTGGTTGTTTATTTTTTGCTGAATTATAATGAATTATGATGATGATGATGATGATGATGATGGATGATGATGATGATGATGATGATGATGATGATGATGGTGATGGATGATGATGATGATGGATGATGATGATGATGATGATGGTGATGGATGATGGATGATAATGGATGATGATGATGATGATGATGATGATGATGGTGATGATGGTCATGATGATGATGATGATGATGATGATGATGATGGTGATGGTGATGATGATGATGATGGTGATGATGATGATGATACTTAATGACGATAAAACCTAAAAAACAATGCACAGTGGTTGTCAGTCAGGGCCCTACATAAATACTAATTTTGCTCAGATGAGACTTCTATTAAGCTATAAGGCAAAAGGTTTCTTATATATAAAGTGTGATGTCGATGAGTTAATGATAAAACATAATCTTGTATTCTAATCTTACTCTTTCCAGCACGATGCCCCTGGTAAAGGAATCTTCCTATTATCGTGTGTTCTCGTTATCGTCGCTCTACCGTGTCGTTATCTGCACTTACTAGAGGTTGAAACAAGTTGTCTTGTTATTGCCGCTCCAATGGCCTGGTGCTACTTGCTGTTTTTTTGTAGGTCAGTATAATATAGATATCTGAACAGACATAACTAGAATGCTGCTGAAAAAAAATAGCAAAACAATTACTTTGCATCACCAAGATACCTAAATTGCGTGCAATTCTACAATTGGTTTCAGCTCCATAAAATCCTGTACCAATTGAAGAACAATTTAGGTGGAGCCACCCACTAAGTGAGCACAGTAACTGAACAACATTAGTAAAATAAGAAAAAACAATATATAATTTAACGATAAAAACCAGTATTTGAGGCACACACTACTCAAGATTACTATATTTTGTGGTGGAGTTAAGGAGTAATGTAGGTCTATATCATCATGGTAGTTCCCCAGGAACTATGACAGTTGCGCTATCTATGCTTGCAACTTGTCCATTCCTTTTCTTTATTATTTGGACAGTCTATTCGACAAGCATTCCACTTTTTCATTATAAGTTATTTGTCAGACAGTACAATCCATTAGCTTGGAAAGAATTTTTTGTCATCCAATGACAAAAGTCTATTTTCAATATGAATTTTAAATCAGTATATATAAATATTATTAACAATAAAAATCAATAATTGATAAGAAATATAAGGAATATACCAAATTATACAAGTCATACATAATAAAAATAAAAATAAAAATTACAGTAATAAGAGTTTATAAGAATATTTAATACAACAGCAAGTTATAAATTAAAATACAACAAGAGTACTGTACCTCCATTCTTTCTTGTTTTCGCTTTTTCAATAATATCTGAGCTTCTTCTTTTTGTGTTAGCTGTTTATTTGTAAGCATTATTAGACATGAAATATATTTATTCACTCTGTGAACTGTTAAAGATTCTTTACTCTTAATATTTTTATTCATTTATTTTTTTTTAAGACACAAGTGGAGAAGGAGAACAAGAGTGTTGGTTTGGAGAAAAAGGATGTCATGAATTGAGTGAGATGGAGAGTGGGAGTTGGAGAGATTGCTGTTAGAGTGGGGTAAATCAGGCCACCCCAATTTATGGGGATAAACCCGGTTCAAAATTGGATGACGATGATTTTTATTTTTTGTGTCACCCATTAGTAGGGACAGTAATAATGTGAAATATGCATAAATTTCTGTACTTTGTTTAATCTCTTTCAATGCCCACAAGTAGTAAAAACTTTGTTTCTTTTCAAATACATGCACTTTAAAAACAACTATTGCATTTTAAAACTTAAAGTTAGGTTTCTCCTTTTAAAATCTTATAAATAAACAAACTTTAAGTACACAACTGATGACAAAATTTAACTGAATTGGAAGATGACATCATGAATGAACAACCTAGGGCAGTTGTTTAGTACACAGTTTCAGCAATTGCAAAAGAGCAGCCCGATAAAATCTTTTAGGCTGCATGGGGATTTGAACCTGTGACTTTTGCAATCCCGGCGGAGCACTCCAACCAATTGAGCCATGAAGCCATCAATGCCCTTCTGGGTGGAGTTGTTCAAGAGATGTTGTCTTTAAGTTAACTTAAACCCTGCATTAAGCAACAATTCAAGGAACAATTCTTTCTCTAAGAAAAGGTTAATGATTCTTTGAGAATACTGCTTGGAGTGTTGGTTTGGAGAAGGAGGATGCCTTGAATCGAGTAACATGGAGAGTGGGAGTTGGAGAGATTGCTGTTAGAGTGGGGTAAATCTGGCCACCCACATTTACAGAGATAAACCCATATCAAAATTGGACTGATTGATTATAATTATAATAAAAATAATCACAGTATTGTGAGTGGCATGTCACAGCTATTACACCACGCTATGTTACTGTACATCAAGAAAACAGACTGTTACAGTATCTACTAGAGGAAAATGTTTTGGAACTTTCAGTTATACAATTATAATAATTATTGATAAAACAGGTTAGAAAAGAGATTTCATGATTTCAATAGTTTATACTCACAATTTTCTCAACATACTGTGCCTCTTCTGTCTCCTGTCGAAGTTGGGCTTCATTCAAGTGTCTAACAAGTTCTGAATAAAGAAATAAAATTAACAGACTATTTGTTAGCTGTGCCATGTTTTCTTGTTAGCAACCGTAGTCATTGCACATGTGATATCTATACAAAGTCTACTTTGTTGTTTATCATTTCAACTGCATCCCATCAACATTATTCTTTTACTAAAGAAAGAAAGAAAGAAAAAAAGAAAGAAAGAAAGAAAGAAAGAAAGAAAGAAAGAAAGAAAGAAAGAAAGAAAGAAAGAATCTTGGTATGAAAAAACTCGGTCTCTTTTGTCTGTCTGTCTATCTTTTTTTTGTTTATCTATTTATTTGTTGTCTATCTGTCTATCTGTCTGCTGTCTTTCTTTGTTTCTGTGCACAAGATACAGCAAGAACTATAAGCATGAATGAGACAAAAACACAGCAACAAAATTCTAGATCTTTCCAAAAATGTGTCGCTAAGCAGCTGTTACGTAGTTTTCCTTGTTGTTATGACCAAAAAATGTAAACTCATTATGTTTCCGAATACATAGACATTACAGAACCCCGGCAAGATGGTCAAATACAATTGAAGCGAGAAATTGTAGTCATTTCTTGCTCTTTCTAAAACCGAATCACAAGGCCTTAGGTAGAGTAATATAACAGAAAATATTTCATATTTTAAAAAATGGATATGGAGTGAATTCTTGTAAGTTTCAGTATATTGTGTTAGCAGATTCAAGAGCGCAACATCAATTTTATTGCCGGGGTAAGCTAGAAACATGAGTCAGACTTTACCTTTCTCTGCGAGTTTGCACGCCAGCCAAGCATTAATTTCGATTTTTATTAACGTTATGTTTTCAAATTAATAATTGCTAAAAAGTCCACAGTTATCGCTTCGTATTATGCTAAACGGCAACTAAAGAGCTGTTAGATAAGAGCAGCTGTCGTATTTTTAAATAATTAATCCAAAAACAACAGAAAACGTGGCATTAATAGTGAACAAGGAGTGTTAATGGCGCAAGCAGCAACCATTAAATACAACTTGTTGCTGTTTAGAGAAATCAACTCTTGGTTGTTAAAGTACTGATCTTTTGAGAGCAGTTTGTTTGTTTCTATTGCTCTATTAATATAATGAATAAACAATATAAAGGCGGCAATATTAAAATTGGCGAGGTTTCAAGTTAAAAGTGCCGAATTTGTTGAAAGTATTAGCGACCTGTATGCTGAACTCAAACAATTTTCTCATTGACTTAAATTTGTATTATCAAATTTTTCAATAAGCACTCCAAAGTCTAAGATCAAACGATGTTATTCAGTCCTAAGAACAATTTACTTGTCGGTCTGAAATATGTCTAATCTTTTCTATCATTCTCTTAGTTCGACCATTTGCTCTGACATATTATCTGTCGTATCACCTACAAATTCCTCAATTGCTCTACGACCTAACGCAATTATAGCAGAGTTTGTAAGCCTAACAGATGAGATATTTTATGGTCTTTGCCAAGATTTAAGAAGATAATGGTTCGTTGACATGTTTTCTTCATCAGTAGTCTACCAGCATCTTTTTAGAGATCTTGTAACTTGACAATGTATATTGTTTTTTTTGTCGTGCTCAATATCAGATTGTTTGACTCGTTTGTTTTTATCAAAGCTTTTTAATTTTATGTCCATGTCAGTTTGCCGCGTGAATAGACGGTCGAACAGGTCATCAAGTCTCGACACGCGCAATGCATTTGACATAGTTCGAATTTGATATAGAACTTAAGTAGTGCGAGGGGATCCAACTGACCTGCAATTCGGAGGTGGTTCCAAGGTTATTTCCGTCAGCTCTCTTTGAATTCTATCAAAGAAATAAGTACTAAACTTTAATTTTTTTTTTAATCTGACACTAATGTTTCTAAATTAGATCCAGTTCAAATCATGCTTTCAATATATCGCCTTGAAAAATTACATTTCAAATTCGTGGCAGTGTTATTTCCAGTAGTATGACTACTACAAAAGGTTCCACCGCTTGACGCTTGTGTCAGTCATTACTTTTGATATGTTTTTTTTTATTACCAATCATTTGGCTTCTCTATGTTAAGATCAGGGCATTTAAAAAATATAAAAAGTTAGGTAATAAAAAGAAGGAATTTTGAAACTTAAATTTATGTCCCCTGCACTGCAGGATTCCGTTCGGCGCTTTGAATACTTCATGTTCCTAATTTACGAAAAGCGGATTAACTCAAGATCGATAAAGCCAAAACACAATAAGTAATAAATGTCTATCTGCTGTTCGTCTTTTTATATCTAGCAAAACTTAGGCTTAAAGGCTCGTGATTTCCGATTTCCAGGTACCAAACAACGCAATAGATTGCAAAATTAGATAGAAAGCGGGTGAAATTTAAGTGCCTATGCAAATAAGGTTACTTATCACTTTCGAGTCAGCATCCGCTATCGTACTGAGAAGAAGAACATTCGTTTACAGCGAATGATGAAATAAAAATCCTATAAACTTTGCAAGACGAAACTTTAACAGGTCCTTAATTAGATTAACTTCATTTTAAACCGTAAGTTGAATGTACGTTGTAAAACCAGCGAGACAAAGTTAACATGCAAATTAGTTGAAATGGCGGTTTCATTCATGTTTCATTGCGCCTCGCTCTTCATAATCAAACGAAATATTTATCAAAAAATGTGTCTAGATACTTCGGATAAAGTATCCCTAACAAATCTTTGAACACTTGTTTAAATTCTTAGGTTAAAATTAAGTTCCCATTTCCATTCATATACGAGAAAGACGCTTTTGAAGTTAACATGCAAATTAGTTTGAGCCTCCAAGTCTCTATAGTCAATTTACTCATTTGGATAAACAATTCACTACTACACAGAAATAAATACATAAATAACAGACGTTATCATATGAAAAACACTTGAGTGTGTTAGGATCTTGGTTCAGGGTTTCAAACATTTACTCTCAAACTACCTTTTAGCTGAGGATGAAAGAGATTTTAACGAGCGAGTCGAAGTAGTTGAACGGTGTTCCCTCTTGACAGAGTGGCTCACACTGACAACTGTGTTAGTGTTGCTTTGTGAAATGGTACCGCTAGCGCTGGTCACACGGGCTTGTGTTTGTGTTTCGCTTGGTGTAAGAGAACTTGTTTGTCTTCCAGACATCGCATTTAAATCTAAACTGTTGAATAAGGGACAGGAATGTATATAAACTTAGCAAATACAGACCAAACTATCCACAGACTAAGCTAGACTACCATTTTAACCTGAGCTTTAAAGAGGTTGCTGAAAGTTTCTAACAGGCGTTTTACTGGTTTTTCTATTGAGACTTCGTCTCGTCCCTCAACTAACATGTACAGCATCTGTTTCTCTCAACCGTAAAACTCTACATAAAATGTACCACTTATCTGGCGACTTAGAACAAATTCAAGTTGATCTTTAAAGGATACAGATGATTGAGTGTTAATGATGGCGGAAATAAAAAAAGCAGTGTTTAATTTTTCACCCACTGTTATACCGGCTCTAAAATCCTCTTTTCATTTAGCAGAATACAATACCTTTAGACTAGTAAAGGGTTCAGTTTCTGATCCGGTTTTCTTTCTGTAACCTGTCTCTATGTTCAATATCTTTCCACCGCAAAAGATGAAGTGAATTCGGCCTGGCTGCCCAGCACTGATGCTTGCGTGCTCCTCTCGGCTTTCATGTTGTCATCACTATACGTCACAATTTGAAGATCACATTTTCATACTTTGAATAGTATCTATAGTCTTATAGTTTTGGCAAAATGTGGACTAACACACCGTTAAAACATTTATCTTAGACAGACATTACAAACGTTTTCTTTGAAGGTTTTTCGTTTTGAGAAAACACAGCTAGGAAAAGGGAAAGTGAGAAACTGAAACCCGAGATGTCTCAATAGAAAGTTGATTTCGGTATTGTTTCTCCAAACAATACACTGCGAGACTTATCGGATTAAAAACCTTTAAGCTTGAATAGCTAAATGTGTTTATAAACACCCTTTAAACATATCCCAAGTTTCCAAAATTAGACATACACCCATTCTTGAAACTGTGGCGTTCTAAAATTTATAATCAGCAGGGACTCCTTCGTACAAGTTAAGCTTGCGGGCAAATCGGACTCCAACTCCAAGAGACAATGTGCAACTTTAAACTGACCTGCCTCCATCTGCTGTAAGAAAGCAGACCGACTCGACAACAACATCAAACTTAATAAATCTAAAATCGAACAAGACTAGTACTTTTCAGTGAATTTGAAGATAAATACAAAAAAAAAGAAGAATTTAGCGAACAACTGCCACTGAATACAACTGATTCAGCGATTACCAGTCATGCTGAAGAAAGTCGGTTGTGACGTTATGACAGCGTGTTGCTCGTTGCATTTTTTTTATTTCAAAGTTGTTTAATTTTCTACAGAATTATAAATATACAATATTGATAGAAGACTAAAATCACGTTTAGACTTTATCGACTTTCTTTTATGTGAGATAGACTTTGTCGCTTTCATATTATAAAAATATGAAGAAACAAATGTGTTGGACAACTGGAATAAGTCTTTGGAAAAAATAAACTTACTCAGTACAAAATTTTGTTCAGATCAAGATATTAATATTATGTCATAATTTAAAAGGTGAAAACATCAAAAGTGTTTTTAAAATAATGAAAGAGAAACTGTCAGTTGTTAATCAAGATTTTATCAAGTTAAAATTTTCACTAACTGCATCTGACTAATTTTTAAGTTTTTTCTCACATGTTTGAAAATGAGTTTATTGCTTTAGAAATGACATAAACGATGAAACAAAATCATTGTCAAATAATATGTCACCAAACGTGATCATACATACGCAGACTCCTGTTCAAAATTGCATATCGCATGAGATGTGGCTATTTCAATCTAGTAGGCAACTAAAAGTCTCAATAAAAGGCTACAGCTAATGCCCAAATTTAGGACTTCGATCCTTGACTCCACTCAAAGCGAAAAATGCCTGCTCTTCAAAAATTTTGAACATCAATATATAAAATCTTTGCCAGATTAGGTTACATGAAGAGACACATCTAAGAAAATAATTTAAAAACGTGACCGTTTATATATAAATATTGGCAAGTACCGTATTGGCGTATTTGCGTTTATATTGTCAATATTACAAGTCCGCGCTGAAAGTGAAAGGCTGAACGCATTTTTTATCCAATGCAAGCTGTTCACTGTCGAACAGGAAATGCGACGTGACGTAGTAGTAAACTAGTATGGCAACTTAGCATGACAATCATATGCAACTATCGCTGAGTGCCAACGAGCAAGACGGACAGCAGTGCAAGCACTAGGAAAAGGCTCTCTAGCTCATTGATTCGATTCGATTCGATTCGCTTGCTGAAATCGAAATTTTTTCTCCTTTCTGCCGTCTTGCCTTCTCGTCCCTTGGCTCGCGGCAGTCTCGTCGATAGTAACGACAGATATTGCCTAAATATATTCAGGGCCGGAAAGAGCTGGATAGAAAAACTAGAGCTACAAGTACATAATACAGAAAGATGAAATATCACCAGTATCGGCTATACGAAATAGCGTCGAAATGACAAATCATGCGGTACAAAACTTAACTGAATTAAGAAATAAAACATGTTTTCCTTGCCTTCATATCCTGGTAAAAACCGAGGCGAACGTTTGGGAGAATTCGAGAGCAGGTAATTAAATTCACTTGCTCGAGAAGGCTCGGAGGGCATGTTTTATATCTTTATAAATTGTCATTTTCCGTCTTAACAAAAAGAAAGACAACATATGTGATAGCCCTCATGTTTACTTTAAGGCCACTCTCTACCCTAAGGCCAGTTTTTCGCTACTTTTAGTGATATTTTTGATATCTCCGTCATTATTTTGAAATGTGAGAA
>JANCMA020136729.1:0-14314 GCA_024336925.2 Zoanthus solanderi
GCTGTGATCCTCACCTAACTATTTCTGATACTATTATTACAATAAAGTAACTTGTACATAATGTAACACCATGAGGAGAAAAATAAAGTATTGTTGTTGTAGTCCATAAGGCTTGTTTTAGAATTTGATTTTTTATTAGAATTCTAATCATATAACATTATTTTGAAAATGAGTCACCGCATACTTTATTTGATGTACCTATTCTGTGCTGACTTAAAATGAGTTAGGTTATTTATCAGATGAAGCGTAAGAAACTAGGAATGACCATGTACAGTATTTAAACATTAAAATTAGGTTTTCAAGGTCAAGCTTAATTGCATAACTTGTTGATTCAGAAGTGGACTTTGCCTCTTAATACTCATAGCTTTCTTTTTGACTCAATTGAGTAATGTTCCGTGATTGATTATTTTAAAACGTTCGCTGAAACAAGAATTCCAGAGTTTCTGCTTTGTTCCATGTGCTTAAAGTTGTGTGAGAACTTATTAATAGAGATGTTCTCGAACCTTAAAGCCGTCTTTATATGTATATAGTGTTCTGTACAAACAAAACAGTTTTGACTAATGCGTAATAAAAAAGACTGTTCTCTATGTGTTCAATAAATATAAATCTATAAGGTAAAAAATTTTATAATGAAAACAAAAAAAAAACGTTTCCAATCTACTCGATCATCTTCACACTGAAGATGATCGACTAGATCCAAAACGTTCTCTTTTTAACATTTGTTATAACATTTTTTACCTTATAGATTTATATTTAATGCATCATTACTTTCAAGAAAAGTTAGTAATTATTCTGACCGGTCTTGGCTGTTGATGTTTGCATGCAATTTGTATTTTCTCCAGGCGCTAAGGGATCCAGACGCTTCCATGTATTCTCATCTGATATGTAGCTATGGTAACACTAGCGATGGGGGATTGTTTTCGTCTAGTCATGATATCAAGGTATACTGTTCTTTGAATTGTTATTTTGCCTTTGAAGTCAATAAATATCAATGTTAAACCTGGGTGTTAGCTGCCGTAAACAACTCTATTGTAGTAAACGAAAGAAGTTACTCCTGACTTGATTTCTGTTTGATAAACCTAGGTTTCACATACGCATCTGCACAGATTACTGGCAGCTACAAAAAGGGCAGCAGGCCCTTGTTTATTGTGAGAGCGTTACCCGATGGAAGTAGAATTGAGTTTTCACGATTGAGGACAGCTGAGGAGAGCTCGTCAAAACGGCCTTAGCTTACGAACAAGTTTGATTACTCTCTTGAGAGATTTTTGAAAGCCATTTCTAATTATAAGTTATGTTGCAATCTATCACGCCTATTACTCACATGTTGGTTTTTAAGCCTGTTTCTTTGAAAAAAGACTTCCAATTGGGATGGTTATTGTTAGGTATTGTTTTTTCATAAATTTCTCAACTCCCACCCCTCTCAAAAATCAAATTGTCCATCCCTTAGCGTAATTATTGTCGCCTTGCTTCTTATGCATTGTTTTTACTTTTTCCTTAGAACTTAAGAAAGATGGTTCAGTTGTACGAACAAATGACAAAAATTGGATTAGTGTAAGTAACCATTAACAAAGAGAGTGCGTATTTTGTTAATCAATGTTAGTAGTATTAGATGTACGAACTACTACATCGTGTAAATTCGTATACCATGAATTAATTGTGTGCACCGATTGGTTGAAAAACATCTAGAAAAGAGCAGATTTAGTGGTTGGCTTAGTGGTCATCAGATGCGCTTACCACCTCTACAACCCGGGATCGAGTCCTTGGCTATGGACGTGGGCTGAGATTTGTCGATCTCAATCCGATCCCGAGGGGTTTTCGCCAAGTACTTCGGTTTTCATCTCTCTGCAAATTCGACTTTCACGCAAGTTTTGAGCCGTCGAGCGATTAAACATTAGCCTCTGCCTAGGAAGAATGCACAACCACTTCCTTCCTATTTGACGTTAAACAAAGTATTTGCTTTTTTGATTGTTTATTATGGAATCACATCTGCTCTCGCGCTGAAACTAAGTGTTTTGCTTCAATCACTTCCGCCATTAAAGAAAAAGTTGATTGAAGAATTCGTTTGTACCATGTTAAATTTTGCTCAAAGAAACCGCACGCATTGCCTTGTCACATCAGTGATGTTGTTACTCGTGGTACCACGAGTCAACGTTTGGGTTCCATTTCTTTTTCTTTTTTTTCATGTCGCGATTTGCGATTCGGTCCAGTGACTGCCATATTTGGGATTTTTCCCCGGTCCCACGCGTCCCACGAGTAAAGGCTTAACGAGTCTCTTGTTTTCTTCATAATATGTAACGTGGAAAACTATCGTCCGGCAAATTATTTGTTATGCCTTATGCTCTTGTGTAGTGTGCTGTACTAAACTGTTTTCTATTGGATTGATAGTTAAATTGTATATAAGATCCAGTATCATCAATAACTTGATACAGTCGAACCTCGATTATCCGGACTTTTTTCTCTGGTCCCGTTTTGTCATGAATGTTAATTAGTTGTCATCCTGCATGAGAACTTGAAGTTGCAAATAGACCGATTAAATCGCGTATTATCTTTGTTCGGAAGTGGAACGAGAAGTTTTTGAAGCAAACAAGAATGCTTAAAGTGTTATGAATATCTGAACAATAAGCGAATATTTGTAAATACATAAAGAGTGTGTAAATTTCATGATTAAAATGTTTCTTGCTGTTCACATGTTATTTACATTTGTATCTCATTAATATCCATATTTTCGATTATCCGAACTATTTACCGAGGTCCCGATGAGTCCGGATAATCGAGGTTTGACTGTACTTGACTAGAAGTAATTGTAGGTTAGCTAACTGCGATTGATTTTGATTAGAGAATTAACACTTAACACAAAACACAAAAATCTGAATCTGAGCCTGTTTGCAAGCTTTGCCATGGTAAATATACGGGATAAAGCTCGCTACCAACTTGGCCGTAGTGCCCGTTTTAGTGGTTTCACATTAGCCACTAGCACGTTTGTGCTATCTATAATTGACGTTTATCATCATATCCACATCCACAAGTATTACATTTTTACTAGCTTTAAAATTGGTTTGTTCTTACAGAAAGATAACTTGTGCTCTTTGTAATATTGAGCTTCTAATGTCGCGAGTTTGACTTTCGCTATGCCCACTGAACGTTTTTTTTTTATTTGCTAGCTAAATAAAATCTATTATATGACCTTGCGATTTCCTGCATTCTGATCTGTTGACGGGCGGTCTGTCAAAATGCGTATTCGGACCGGTTTCCCGGATGTTGATTTTCAGAAAATTTTCAAAACTCGCAAAATTACTTAAAAAACGATTTTAAGGAACTTCCGAAAATTTCCGAAGATTTTTAGAGTATTTTTAAAATACAAAAATGCATTAGAAACAGTTTTTAAACATTTCCGAAGCTTTCCGAAAACTCTCGGATATTTCCGATGATTTCCGTAGACGTAGGCATAGGATAAATTACGGGAAGTAAAAAAAGTCATATAATAAATCATTTATTAACCCCGCTAGCGCGCTTGCTCAGTCTGTATGAAAAAATATCAGACCTCGGTCTGATTCTTTTCCATACAGACCTCGCGCTCGGTTAATAATCTCCCTAATATTGTCTGTTATATTTAATTTTTGTTTGTATCTTTTGGGATCATTGTACATCGTCTTATGTTAAGTTTTGTCTTAAAATAACAGTGATGGTGGTTGTTGGATTGAATTATGTGGAATGTGATTTAATTAAAAAACCCAAAAAAAAATGGTTGTGTTGAAACAATTGCCAATTGAAGAACAGGAGTTTCATTAAGGTTTGGAGCAGGAGGGCATTTAGATTTGGCACCTCGGCAAAGTTTATGCAAAGCCTTAATCATTTAAAATTAAATAGTTGCAGAAATGTTGAAAGCAGCGGGACAAAGCGGTCTTCATTGCTGGTCAGTTTGCACGGTGCCAGGCCCTTAATGAAATCCCTGAATTTTTCTTCATTCTTTTTGGAAGAGAGCATAAACGCCATTGCATTTATTATGGAAAACACTGTTATGTTATAGAAAAAATGTTTTATGTTTTTCTAGGCCCTATCCCCGAGCACTTTCCTACGTCATCATCTCGTACTTGTTCATGGGAGACATTTCGGCTGCAGACAGGATAAAAAGGTGAACATTAGTTTTGTTCCTTACAACATTGGATATGAAAATTATTGAAACTGAGTTTGTACCACGGTCTCAATAATTATTGTACACCTCAGAGTGACACTGATGGACCCACAAAAAAATGTACTCGGCTTTGCCAGTGGTGGCTTCAAAGATCATTTGGTTAGAGTGCAGCACCGGTATAGCAGAGGTTCACAAGTGTACAACTGTTACAGCAAAAATGTTGACGGTCGTCCACCTAATTTGTATATGTAATCGAACCTTTACCAGCTCAATACTGAATTAATTTGCACGAGTGTGTTTAAAAAGAATCAAAATTGTGTGAGCCCGTTAGGGCGAACGCAATTTGAACTTTTAAAAACACACAAGTGCAAATTAATTCCATTTTGAACGAGTAAAAGGTTCGATTACATGTTAATCATATACTGAAAAAATTATAAAAAAGTGGCGGTGAAAAAAAACAAAACTTGACAGTGACAACGTGACAATTCATTCATGCACGGACAATTCATGCCTCCATCGTTGTCATAGAAACTTCTGCATTTTGATTGGCTTATTAGCTTGTGACAATCCATGCGTGCACAGACAATTCATGCCTTCATCGTTGTCATACATTTTGATTGGCTTATTTGCTTTGAGATTTTAATTGCATGAAATTACAAGTTTCTCCACGGAATTACACTTTTTTTGCACAAAATTACAAAGTAATTGCACTGCTCTTGACCAATCAGAATCAAGTACTTTTCTCATGTATATGATTGAAAGTATAATTTTGCATGTGGAAGAACTTCTGAATCTATTACAGGCATAAAGTTGTTCATGGGTGATCCGTCAATACCTTGTCGAGTCTTCGGTTTTGCGAGCACGTATTGAAACAGCCAGTCTACAACTGCCATTTTGTTTTTTCAGCACTAATTGCCCGATTTAAAAGTTAATACACCTCAAGAAAAGGATTAAAATTAATCGAAATTTAATTCGAGCTTAACAAGAAAGAAGGTCAGTTGCCTTTTGAGTTACTCGATTTAATAATGGGTTAGATTTCATTTGTCAGTAAGCAAATTTCATCGTGGATGACAGCGTTCCAGTAAATTTTTCAAAGCGGGGAGTCATGAGACCATGTGAAGGGTCTCCTGGGATTGTGTGAAATTGCTCTGTCGCGTTCTAATTGCATTTTATTTTTATCTATTTGCTACCGCATGAAAATAGACAAAACGGTTGTTTTATTTTGATAACCTGCAGTGCTCGAAGTTAATCTGGAAACCACTCTGTTTTGCGTTGTTATTTTTTTTATGCTGATCTAGCTCTCGGACATGGGGCTCATTATACAAAGTAAAGATCTCGTCATGTTGATGTCAAAATTTAGAATGAAATACTAAACGAATAACGAACATATAAGATTAAACTTTTATAAAAAAAACTCCTAATTCCATATTTTAGACACATTCATTAGAATTAAAGGACTAATTTTAAAGCTCAAAAGTTTCACAACTTTGTTTATTTCTCATCAAAAACGTTTGTCAAGTTTTCTTATTTTAAAGCAATTTAAACAACATTCGTCAACTTTTCTTGTTTTAAAGCAATTTCGTTTTTTTCTCTTGTACATATTTTTGTGGTATTTAATAGTACAGTTGCGATTTTTTTGCAGTTGACAGGTCAAAAACTATAAATGGAAATTTCAGGTAAATGAAGAATTTTGTATTGTGTTTAAAAAAAATTTCATTTACACAACCCACAGTGAACATGGGATAGGGACTCAGCATTACAGAGTGTACAGCGAGTACCTTAGAGCGTACTCGAAGAGGGGAGATGTAACTAGTAAGTGCTTTATTCATCTGTTTGTATAAACTGTCAATTCTCATAGAAACTGAATTTCATTCCTCTCGTATAAGCCTTCCTTCAAAAGGAATTTATACATTTCGCGTCGGGCTTTTCTTTAAATGCGCTGTTACAATTATCTTGCCATACCTTGAAAATTTGAGATATTTCTTGTTTTTTTCCGGTTATTAGCTACAACAGTATTTTTTTTTAAACTGCCCGTGTGCTTACAAATGAGTGCCCAATGCACTTGCATGATTTAATACATGTACAGACACGAGTTCAGTGAACAAAACCTTTGCAAAATCAGCATTTTATGATACCAAATTTGGTTTCAATGCACGCTATCCGAAATTCCACGAGGACTTAGCCATTGAATTGTGTTCAAGCACCATTAATTCACTTTATTGACCTGCCAAAGTAATATTATCAACTCGTGCAGCCAAACGGGAAACTGACATCTGTAAAATGCGCCTTTTCACGGGCTACGTGGGAAATGCGTGGGCTGAAAATGTATTAGCAGCCATGAGTATAATGGCTGCAGAGAAATCAAACATTTCGCTCAGCCAGTGAGATCTTGAGGATACCATTTTTGTGACTTTTTGTGGATAGGTTTTGCACCTGCCAAAGTCATGTGACTGTTCTATTATCATTATTGTTACTATGGTATAGTATCACGTAGGCTTTCCGTGAAACATACGGGTCTGTTTTTGAAGTAAGAAGACTTACATACATGTCATTGTGTGTTGTTTTTGTTCACTCGGTAAAATGTGCTTTTCTATCTTTTTGGCAGAGGTTCTGGAGTTTTTTGAAGAGATGAAAAACTCGCCAACTGTAAACATGTCAACATTTGCATATAATCAACTACTCGGAGTTTACAAATTCCATGGTAAGTTTTCGTAACATTACAGCTATGATAATACCATTTTATGATTTTGCTTTCTATGAAAAGAAGGCTAACGATAGGCGAATATTTGTATTCAAGTCTGTTTTGCTGTGAAAAACTTAAAAAATAGCAACTACTTCTTTTTAGTAGAAATCTACTCACTATCTATCGCAAATACTGCAATCTGATTGGTTACCGTACTCACTATCTATCAGGTGATAGATAGGGTTTGCGGGATGAAAACAAGTAATTCAATATGGCGGCCTTTTCCCGCTTTCAGAAGACGTTTAAGAAGAGTAATTAAACGCTCTTATTCAAAAAGCAATTCCAGGGAAAACTAAAATAGCAAAATGATATGATCTAAAAAATCTCAAAGGTAAGAAAAAAAAATAGAATTTGAAGTATCAAATTGACAGCTTCACTCGACGAATAGTTGCTGGTGTATCATGACTCATCTTCAGCATTGGTTGTTTGAATAAATTCAGTAATTGTTTATCGAAAAAAGTATTGTTGTTCTTTTGTCTCTTCTTCAGAGATTTCTACTAAAACATTTAGAATACTCGCTCTCAATTTCTATCGCCAATCGATAGAAATTTCGAGCTTTTTTTTCTAATTGTTAAATAGAAACACCGATGTAGTTTATAATACGAAACGAGACGAGATATTTTGCTTATCGCCCTCCTTGCAGTATGAGACTGGATTACAAAGATGTAGCTCTGTTAAGAGGGATTTAATTTGAGAGAATGTACACCATCGAAAGATGCTTTCTTAATTCATTATAAAAAAAAAATTTTTCCATACTCGTTTTCTGACATTATTTCCTTTCCCAACAAAAAGCGATCAGTTTACTGTATAATAATATGTTCAATACTCGCTCTGGATTCCAAAACCCCAGTAGAAACATCTTTCATGGCCAGGTATTGTTAATGCTTCTCTCGTGAATTTTCATAATTTCGTTGTTATCCATTAATGAGTGGACTGCTTTTTTGAATTGCTGCCAACATCCGCGCCTTATTTTGCTTTGATTACTGAAAATTAGTTCCAATTTAACATCGAGTTACCTTCAATGAATTTATACTAAAATTTCTAAACCTGTAGGTGACGCTGTAGCACAAAAAAAAATTATTGACGAGATGAAAAAAGAGGGATTCAAACCGGATAATTTGTCGTATTCAGAACTGGTGAAAACGTATTTGTTCAAGTAAGACTCACCATTTGATATTACTGTTGTTTGTAGCAAATGATTTAACTAGAACACGATTAACAATCTTTTAATAATATCAGAATTCTATGCTTCTAACATCATTTGCCGATTAAGTTTTTGTGGACTTTCATGCTTTACGCACTTATATGCGTGCTGCTTTACCGCGCTATTTTCCCGCCAATATATTTTATGTGCTTTTTTTAAATTTTATTTTACATGCTTATTGTGTATGGCATAAATTTTTTCCACAAGTTTGAAGTTAATTTTAAACGCTCTTGACGTGCTGACCTTGCTCATTTTGGCCCGATTTTTTCCCGCCACTAAAGTTATGTTGAAGCCGACTTCACATGCTTTTTGTGTCTGGCATGAATTTGTTCCGCAAGTTTGAATTTACTTTTAACGCTCGTCACGTGCTGACCTTGCACATTTTGGCGCCAAAAAATTTTGACTATTATTAATTTACTTAGAGAGCTTATAATGAGTTGTGCGTGGGCCTCGCAAATCTTGTGTCTTTTAGGGAGGATGTGGATATGGCGTTAAAAATGTTTGAAGAAAGCAAAGAAAACGGAACTTTAATCACATCAAGCACATGTATGTTGCTACTGAATATTATGGCAAAGACTGGAAACAAAGATTTTGAACGAGGTAAAGTTACTTGCTACACTCCAGATGTTGAACACTAGATGACTGAGTTGTCATAAAAAATTTTGAAAAAAAACCCATTTCGGTTAACCATTCAATTGGAAGACTGAAGTTTATTTGGGTTGCTTTTGTATTCACAAGTGTAATTCTATACCAGTTGTTGCAGTAATAGCATTAGTAGGACTACATTTTTAGCCTTAATTAGTCACGGTTTTGTGTTGGGTTTCGAGGGATTCTGCTCTGGTATGGTAAACCTTCACTCAAGTTTTAACTTCTAGTTCAATGATTTTGATAAGGAATATTTATAACGATAAAGATAGTCGTGGTGATAAAGGTGATGATGTTAATGACGATGATAATGGTGATAAAAAAGTTTTAGAGGTGATAAAGAAAATGATTGAGGTGACAAAGATGTTCATGATGGAAGTGATGAAGATGATATAGGTGATGATGGTGATGATGATGATGATGATGATAATGATGATGATAATGATGGTGATGATGATGATGATGATGATAATGATGATAATGATGATAATGATGGTGATGATGATGATGATGATGATGATAATGATGATGATGATGATGATGATGATGATGATGATGATGATCGGATGATGATGATGATGGTGATGATGATGATGATAATGATGATCGGATGATGATGATGATGATGATGATGGAGGTGATAAAGATGATGATGATGATGGGGATGATAAAGATGATGTTGATGGAGATGACAAAGATGATGATGATGATGATGATGATGATGATGATGGAGGTAATAAAGATGATGATGATGATGATGGTGGTGATGATGGAGGTGCTAAAGATGATGATGATGGAGGTGCTCAAGATGATGATGATGATGATGATAATGATGATGATGATGGAGGTGATAAAGATGATGATGATGATGATGGAGGTGATAAAGATGATGATGATGATGATGATGATGATGATGATGATGATGGAGGTGATAAAGATGATGATGATGATGATGGAGGTGATAAAGATGATGATGATGATGGAGGTGATAAAGATGATGATGATGATAATGATGATTAAAATGGTGTTATTGGTGGCATTGCTAAAATGAATTAGATTTTTTTAACTGAAAAAAACTACTTCGATGATAGCTTTTGATTTACAAAACAATTTTTATTTCATTAAATTCCACTTATTTCATCTTTAATGATTAGTAGTAGGTCATTTTTTAGTTAATGTGTTACTTAAGTTTTTTTTAATTTTTCAGTAATCAAGGAAATCATAACAGAGAAAATTGATTCCGCTCAGATAACAGGCAGAAGGAACCAGTTTTTTCTTCACGGTTTAGTATTCACTTGCCTCCATGCAGGGCGGAAGGACTTGGCTGATTCAGTGATTGAGGTAGATTTGTATTGAGCAGTATGTTAACCTGGCTTAAAAATCAAATTTCAGAGGACGACGCTACCAATTAACAATTTGTATTTCCTTAATTTGTAAATATTAGTTTTGTTGCTAAATGCAGGCCGTTTGTTAGAGGTCTATGAAATATGGCTGTTTGACTTTAAAACACTATTTGGTTTTGTAATATTGTTGTAAACGGTAAAAAAAACATGAATATCAAGATACGAGGCTCAGAAAAAAGAATAAATTTCTTAATATAACAACTTGTCGTAATATTAACGAAATAAAGAAGGTATCTTCAAATTGCTGGAGGTTTTTTTTCCAATTTATACATTTTTTAGTGTTCTACTACTTGAAATTGACTGTTTCATCTCATAAAATAACTTTTAGAAAAAATTTTGAACTGCGTCATGGAGTGACAAAATTGAAAACTTTAAATGGAGCTCATCTTTCGAGCATTAACCTTTGTCAGAGCATTTGAAAAAGTTGAGAAAATTAGGGTTATTATATGGCATATATATTTAGCTTTATGAACGCTAAATCTGCATTTTTTTGTTACAAAGGACCAATTCTCGAAACAGTACCTTGCTTCCGACAGAGATCATGGAATTATCATCCATGAGGTTTCAACATTCTGAGATAATTTTTCATCTTGCTGTCAAAAACCTCAGATGAAGATCAGCTTATAAATGCAGTTTTGAAAAACCCTCTTTTAACCTCATGTGAAATTATGTCCTATATACCCACTTAAGTATTAAGAGGTATAATAATTGAGAAACGTACTATCCAAAGCCACCTAAGAACAAGGGAACTAACTGTAAACGGTAACCCTAGTACTTCAAATTACAACTTCTTCGCAAAAAGCACCAAGTATTTTAGTATTAATTCTCATAGATGATTCAACATTTTCTTTTTGTCATATAGAAATATGGACCTCAATTCAACAATCTGCAATTCATGAAACTGGCTCAGAACTCTGCCACGCGAGGAGAAGTTGCCGCGGTCCAAAATTGCATCGACTTTATGAATGAACAGGGCTTGAATTACGGATTGCTTTATGTCCCTCTAATAAACGCTCATGGTTAGTAACTACAGACATAGAAACTAATTTCCTTTTGTTACTTGGCTTTTACTATAGGTTGTAAATTGGTAATTGTTTAAGTACTTTAAGGAAAATTGTTTAGTTCTTGCAGATCAATTCCAGTCCTTTTTGTTATTGTATTTTGATCGTCAAAACCGTCCTTTAAACTTAATCTTAGGCATAACTTCTATAAGCCAATCAAATTGTCAGCATTGCAGTTACATACGTAACAGTGACTTAGTTTGTAATTGAAATGGGCAGACTCGTGTCATCAGTGTCTTTGAATCATTTATAAAACTGTGTGTTTATGCTTTCTTTAGATACGTAAATCATAAATCCGTGCGATGTGATACATATCGTAATACAGGAAGCAATACTGTACTGTACATATAATGTAGTGCATGAATGATACATTAGTAACGTTAAGTAACGACGCGACGCCGACAACGACGTCAAAGAGCAATAATAAATTAAAATACAATAACTACGTTGGAATGCATCGAGCTTGGCACCTGCACAGAGTTGTCGCTACAATTACAACATGAAAAGCCCATTTTTTAGAGCTCTTGGGACTACAAGAACGTAACAGCAATAACTTTCCCAGTATTTGTTTAGCTTCATGGAGAAACATTTAATCATTTTTTCTATTCACAAAGTTTAAAGCAAAGAAACAAAACCCTAATGATCCGCACAAAAAAGTAAAGAAATGTCCGTAAGGTCCCTAATATCGAACGATGTGATACATTCACGATGCTGTAAGCAATACAATACCATATTCTGTAGGTCTTAAATGATATAATATCCCACTATGTGATACATGTCATAATACAGATATTTATACCGTACCATATATTGTACCGAGGGCTGTAACGGTACCATATCGCACGATGTGATACATATCATGATTTAGGAAGCGATACTGTACCATATACCTTAGGGATGTAATGATACAATATTGCTCGATGTGATAAATATCTTGATAAGGAAGCAATAACATACCATATTTCGTAGGGCTGCAGTAATACAAGTTTGCAATCTGCGATTTTACCGTGTTCGGATCGTTTAGACATTTTGACGACATTTCAGTCGAGTTTTTAAGTAAATGTTCTATATTTGTCTTCTCAAAAAAATATTTAGCTATAGGTTTTGATAAAACTCAAAAAACCGTTACCCTTTGTGTAAAAATTCCTCATGCTTTCCCACCGTGAAATATCTTCTACCAATCGTTATTCAATAAATAGTCTGTAGAAGGTTCATTTCATTAATTAATATGTAATATATAAGATGTTAGTCATGATTATGATGATGTAGACAACCATAATGGTGATGATATGCATTGATACGGGTGATATTTTGTTTTAACAAATTTTGTGTTTGTTTCTCGTTTTTAGACGCCAGAAAGGACCCTGAGTCTGCTTTAGCCTTTTATGAAAAGCTCGAGGCTGAAGGTCAACCAATAAACAACAGCTTTAAGACTGCATTAGCTCAGATACTACAGAAGCATAACCGACCTGTCCCCTTCGAAGTTCCAAAATTACCACAGTGGCAACCAAGAAAACAGGAAGAGGTAAAGTTTTATACAAAAATACAAAAAGCAAGTCGTTTTTTACGAATGCTAAATTTTCGTGTAATTAAATGTTTGACCACCGATATGCACAACTAGAGTAAGAAGCTGGCGTTTCTATCGTTATCCTTTCGTTATAGTAGGCAAAATTGTTGTTATTTATAAACCCTTAACTTTTTAATAGTTTTGAAAAACGGAAATATGAAATGACAGTTTCTTGCACTATTTGTGGTAATGATCAATTGTACCTAGTCGCCGACGATTATTTTTGAAATACTTTTCCATGACAATCTTGATTGATTAAGAATGATAATAAACAAAAATAAAACTGGGTAACTAAAAAGAAAAATATATTAAACCGTTGGTTCTTACACCTATAGCCTCGGTACTGCTTGCCAGACTACAACACAGGTAGACATGGGTTAATTTTGAAGTCCCCGGATGTTGGAAAGAGAAGTTCGCAACATAGTTTGCGTTCATCTTATTGTAATCTTTTTCCAGCATCATAAACCTGTATTTTAGTTAAAACGAAATCTGTAATATTTATTCGAAATTTTCAAAAGAAATATATATTCTTGTTAAATATATTAGTTCTGGTATTGATGATGATGTTGATGTATTTTTAATATTTCGGCTGTGAGCGGACGGCCATCTTCAGATGTTGTGAAAATGGCCGTCGAATGGCTGGCCAAAAATTGAAAATACAACTACATGGAATGGCATACCGTATTACCTTTTATTATAAAATATTCTAAAATCAGTTGAAGTAGAAACAGTTTTGAGAATTAGTGATGATACATTACTAAATGGAAGAAGGAAAAAAACAGTCGTTTCTCAAGTTGAGAATTAGAAACAAAGACTGATGTAAAGTACAGCATTAAGACACCATCAGTTAGATCCTAGACAAGTTTTGTATTGGGCCGTTTTTGAACGCTGAGCCCGCAAGCGATCACTTGGCATTGAGGTCCTGGCTACAATCTCTTGAGTCATTGTGAAAATTAAATTTAATAAATGACTATATAAAAAGAACAAACGAAATCTTATCTATGGCTATGTACAAGATTACAAAAGAGAACTTATAATAATCTGACGTGTAAATGTGCAGTCGTCAGATAAATAAATCATTTCATTTGATTTTAAATGTAAGTTTTTATCATGAAAAGTGGACTTAATACAAAAGGAAGTTTCAATAATGTAAAAACTCAGATAAATGGAGGTTTGACTGTAGCTTCACTAACGGGATCCTCTATCGTGGATGTTATGCAGGTGGTGTATGATGAGGATGTGTTTGATCACGTAAGAACTCCCAGGCACGAGGTACGTGGGCCATAGCTAGTTAGATCACTTAACGTGCCTGTTGGCTCGTCACAATAGGCAAAATTAATACCTCTGCTTTTGTAGTGAGGCAGTTTTTGCTTAAGACCATAAGCAACGAAGTTATGTAGGATTGTCGTGGTTAAACACTCAATTTCATTTTTATGAGATGGGAGGCTAGTGTAATTTCAGATGTTTACTCACAAAATGGGTATGACCCCCCCGCCCTCTATCTACAATTTTTTAGGTGACCCGAAAAAAACTTTAGTGTTTATTTCAAATTCCCCCCC
>JANCMA020136828.1:0-14313 GCA_024336925.2 Zoanthus solanderi
AATAATATTGTAAAGCGCTTTGAGCAATTAATGGACATAGCGCTATATAAATAAAAGTATTATTATTATTATTATTAAAACCGAGGCGAACGTTTGGGAAAATTCAAGATCAAATCAGTGAAAACCCGAGACGCACTCGAGGGTTTTTACCTGCTCGAGAATATTCTCACAAACTTTGCCAAGGTTGTCACCAGGTTGTGAAGGCACTGATAACATGTCTTACTTCTTTTATAAAATTATTATTTTCCGACTTAACAAAGAGAAAGACGATATACGAAGCATGTATGTATACTTTTATATCTTTTTTGAAACTGTAAAATCTTTCAGCTTGGAAACAGCGAAACCTTATTGCTTACGTCATTTTCGTGTCTAATAGCGCTATGAAAACACACTTGATGACCAATCAAAACGCACGTACTATACAGATTATTTTATAAACAAATATATTTTTTCGTTTATATGACTATGCGAAGACAGGATGCGCCGCTTGCCGCTACGGATTAACTTACTTATCCGCAAAGGTCTAAAGATTGCTAATATTTCCTAAATAACTGTTATAAATTCACTACAGCATTTGCGATGACGCTCCAGTACCCAACATATTTCCATTCTCTCAAGGATACAACTTTATGAACTTATAGAGATAAAACTGAAGCGAAGCCAGAACCACACTGAGCTAACCTTGACTCATGATAGAATATATATATCCATAATTAGCATAAACACAAAGAAGCTCTCTATACATCAATGAATAAGCTAATTCTCGTCCATATAAGGAAAGCATTTTCTTTCCACTCCAATTCATTTCATTCATTGTTCGTTACAAGAGAAATTAATTTACATATGATCAAGCAAAAGCAGCATCTTTTCCTTAATTATCTCAAGACCGTGAGTATTGGTTCCTCCGATAACTGAACCCACGCGGTAAAATGGTTTCTTACCATCAACCTTACGAGGTAGCAGTAAAAAAACTTTGAAGTAGATAAAATGAAACTGTTTACCGATCAACGGTGCCATCTCCTTCCTCTACAGCCAGCCAAGATTCACAGATGAACAAGTATTTCTTATCGTTATTCAGATCCTGGACGACAACTCGGCTCAGATACCAGGAGGGGGATTTCCCGGAGTTACTGTGCCAGATGTGTAGGTAGTTCAGGTCTCCTAAAGATTCCCGGAATGTAGCAAGAAACATGTCCTTGCCACGTTTCTGCAAATGCCATAAAGTTGTTTAGTTAGTTTCAATAAAAATCTGGAGATGATAGAAATCTAAACAATTCAAGGTTGATATTTTTCATTTTGACTAATTTTTGAATGTAAGGAGCTGACGTTGGAAAACTGCAGACAATAAACTAACGCTCAAAAGCCAGGGCCCAGCAGTAGTTCAGAGGCTGCTTACAGCTAACCCAGGGGAGGCCGCCTGCTCTTGTTTCCAACTTTTACAGAGAAGAGTTTGAGATGTTATTTTGGGATTAACAAGTATTTTCCACAGAATAACTGATAAGTGTTTTATAAGAACCGTAGTTGGCGTAAACCTTTTCCTAGAAAAAAAAAATTACTGCATGAATTTTTGCTTAACCAGGAGCTAAAGTGAGCTATATAGCCTTTGAACAACTGGGCCGAGATTCTTAATTATTTACGGCTAAAGCAACAAAAGCTTTGACAACAGGATAGTGCTCGAAACATCGCGCATGACTTAAAAAAATTCTAGGTTTAAATTTGTATGGCTACAAATTATAATTTAAGTAGTCTTAAAAGCTGGCGTTTCGAACTTTAGTCTTCAGTATAAAAGCAACAGTTGCTTTAGTTCAATCAACTCTCTAAGGCGAAATGTTTGATCATCGCCGTAAGTACAGAGTAAGAAGCTGGTGTTTGGAGTGTTAGCCCTTCGTCAGAGCAACAGTTGCTTTAGTTTTTAAATAATTATAGTTGAAATGTTTGATCATTGCCGCAAGTAAACTAACATGCTGATGTTTGGAATGTTTTGATAATATTTCGTACCTATTACATTTTGACGCCAGACGTAATTTTAAGCGGCTTTAGATTGCGGGCGCAAATATGGTCTCGGTCGTTTAACTTTGCAAAAAATAAGTCGGAGGTTCAGCTTCCTTTTAATAATAGTTAAAAGTTAAGGATCCTCTTTCATTCAATTTGAACTCTAGTTTTCATCATGGAACCGGTTTGAACCGAGGTTAGCATTAACAAGGGAAAGGTTCCTTATTCATGCACAGGTTTTTTAAAGCCCATCGGGTAATGCACTCACAAGCTTGCAATATTAATTCCGACAATACCTCGAAGCATTTTCGCTTTGGATCTTTGAGCATGCGTGGCTCGGTTTCACCCTCTTCCCCAGACAGAATGAAATACACGTCAGATGTGGTGCCTGCTTTTTTGCCATATCCAGTACACACTGTGATTTCATAATGGTATTTATCGCCAGCTTCATTATCTTCAAGTGGTGTTACGCCTACCTGTATCCAGAAAGAACAATAAATAGAGATTCATATTCATGGAGAGCAAGCACAGGATTTTTGCACGAGTTGGTGTGAAATCGAACGAGTGAGCGCAGCGAAGAACAAATGAGATTTCTAATACAAAAGCAACGAGTGCGATAAATCCCTTACAAAGTAGTCTCCATGCCAAGCATATTATATATTTTATATATGCTGTGATTTTATTACTTTTATCTATTTACCTTTAAATTGATTCGCTTTAATCAAAAAAAATATCACTTAATTTATAAAACTAACAACCAGTATACTATGTCATTAATAAGCTTAAAACTAAATCATTTTGAAAAAAATGAAAGTTTTCATTGACAAAAATGTGTCCAATACTAACCATTAGAAGATACAGTTATCTTATCTTATCTAGCCGGTTACTTGTCATCATTGTCTGATTCAAAAAAGCTTTATGCGTTTGTACCCGCAAATTTGCAAAAATGACGTATGAGTGTTTTAAAATTGTTATGTTAAATGCCCTCCGTATAAAATTGTTCTACTAAAAGTTCCGGTACAGGCACTGAAATTGAACTTTTCGTGAATGAAATCGAAGATTCTCATTCAGCCATAGCAAACTCGTCGATTAAACCATTCCTGTAGACTATGCCGTGTTTATTTTGTTTGCTCCTCGATAAACTTGTCTGTAGGTTTGTCTAGCGACATAAATCTGCTTTATTTTTCAGTTATCCTAGCCGGACGAAAAATTTTTCTTGTTTGATATAAAACTTCAAAACCTGGACTACACTGAAATTGTTTTGCCAACAAGAGAGACACAAAGCTGCAGAAAATCCGATTCGCCTTGAAGATGCTTTTGATTAGACGAAACGCTTTTCTCGCGTGTGAGAAAATTGCTTCGCCCTTGTGATTGGCTAAAAAGCGTCGCGAAGTAGATTTCGCATAACAGATTTTCATAAGGAAATCTCAGTATGTATGAAATTAGAAAAACTATATATAATTTTTTGTTTAGTGATGTAAATTATACAATGCATAATGATTAATTTGTTTCAAGCAGTAAAAATGACACGACCGTCAGGTTTCAAGTACATTAGTTCTCCTGTTGCTTTCAGTTATCATAAAGCAAATGCATATTTTACAATCTTTTGGCAATATGGTTGCCATAACAACCTACACTGCTCAACTCCGAATAGACTTGTTTTGGTAACTAACTTCTGGAAAGATTAGGATACTGGAGATAAATTCATTACCATTGATCAAAAGTGAGGTTCCGTCACTGACTCTGCAACAATTCTAAAAGCAATGACATAAACTTATAACTTTTACATCTTTTTTAATAGATTCCTAAGTATATACTATTTTTGCAAAACATGAAAATATTTGCCATAAATTAGTTGTCCTAACGACTGACCAAAACGATTCCACTCACTTTTTCAAGGTCTTTAAGATCCTCTCTTCGAGCCCAGATAGCAAGAATGATATACACTCCTACTATCGCCATGACAGTAGCAAAAGCAACTGGATTTTCTGTTAGGCTAACATTAAACACTTTGCTGAAATCAATAGGATTTGGCGCTGGGAAAAATCCACCTTTGAAAAAAACAAAAATAAAGAGTCAGTAAGATAATCAATTTAATGTGTAAAGATAAGCGTGATCATGTGATTTTTGTCAGTCAAAAATTTCATGAAGAGCGAATGCAATTCGTGATTTATGAACGCGATGTTTTGAAAGTTCTCGAAACTGCGGCCGTAAAGTAAAAAATGCACAAGATTTTTTTTTTGGTTATTACATTCCCAACAACGCAGTGTGAACGCTTTAATGAATACCGAACTGTTTGTGCTCGTAGTGTTCGAGTTATTCTTGTTAACTTTTCGTTCAGTCGCCCAGTTTTGCCAAACGGTTATATAGCGCCTTGTACTTTCAACTTTTTTGATTTTTGGTGTTTTCTTTCAGTTGTTCAACATCATTTTTTTGACAAAGCAAAAACAACTGTCAATCATTTTGTTTTCCAATCTGGCGCTTGCTGGTGTTGTCATTTATAACTTCCGTATTAAACTCTATAATTTTAAAAGCACTCCATAACTTATTTTCGCATTTAAATTCATCCGATCAAAAACGAGCTGAAAATACAACGCGCAGCGGAATATTTTTGACAAAATTTGAGGTGTTTGGAAATGTGATGAAACACTGTCTCGAGTGTTTGATATATCTTCTCAATCGAAACTAAAACTAAGGAGTAAACGAAGAAATAAAATCGTCAAAATATATATATATATGCTAATTAAGATCACATTTCCAAACCACGTCACGGTTATGATTCCTTTTGTTTTGACTTAATGAATTATTAATAAGTTTGAGAAAGTTCGAGCAAACAAACTTTTTAAAACTTTTTGGCGGCCGAAACCAGGAAGACCTTTCTGTAGTGCATCTTTCATTTTTCCAAATTGCAAATGACGACGCTAATGCAAAGTAGTATGGCTGCTTTTAATTAAAAAGCCGAATTTGTAAAAAAACACAACACCTTTCATGACACTGACTAAGAACTACTGAAAGAAAAGAAAACAAAAATTGAATATTTACGAGCTCTTTCTGTTTTTGTGTTTATTGTTAATAAATGAGGACCTTTTGAGAAGCCATACCAAAACCTCGTGCTTCGTATTTCATCACCTAATCCAAACACCTCGAAAACAATAAAGACCTCAGGTCTTTGCCCCTCGGGAATTCATTATTTTCTCGGTGTTTAGAACGGGTGGTGAAACACTGGCACTCGTTTTTGATATATTATTACTGGCTAACTGGTGCGGAAGTAGCTTGGTTACCTGGTGCTGAAGTGGCCTGGTTACCTGGTGCTGAAGTGGCCTGGTTACCTGGTGCTGAAGTAGCTTCGATACCTTGTGCTGGTGTCGGGTTGGTCTGGACTGGAGGTGCACTGGCTTCGTTTACTCCAGGTGCACCTACCGTTGAAGACCATAAAGATATATTACTTAAGGCGTTGCAATGATTCTAATGTGTTGAGATTTACTACTGGCCTTGGTATTGAAAGTTAATTTAGTTTTAGTTTTAAGGTAAGTGTTGCTTTTGAAAATGGAGTTGATATATGTGTTTGTAACCTGTCTGTTTTTGTGTAAATATGATGTCAAGCTTTGTTTTGTTACGTCAAAATGGAACCTAGGAAACTGATGACAGAGAGCTTACGAAACAGGGACAGCAGCCTTACGGAAGGCAGTTGCGAAAAAAGTATTACTATTTCATTAAGTTTTTCGTTTAAGGCCGTTAAATAATTTTCCGTTTCGACCTTGAACGAAATTTGCGAACAGAAAAAGGTAAAAAATTCAACCTGGATGACAAACAATGATTGATTTTATGCGTGACCTTCACGTTAGTCACAGAGCTTTTTGCGGCGTATTGTTGAAGACAGCAATAATTACCAGGTCCATTCTTTACATTCCAACTGAAACTTTTGTTGTCAATAAGAATTAAGGCTTTTGTTCTTTGTTATCCCGTCACTGTTAAATTCCTCGTATCCAAAGCTTCGTTGAGCTGTACAGCTTTTGGGACAATGAAAACATTTTCACTGATGAATAAAATTTGTGTTTTCTGATATCCTTCAAATGGATTCTTTTTTTACCTAGCAGCCATAACATTGAAAAATACAAATACACCCATGCGCTGGCGATATAATGAAGGAGAAATTTGAATAATGCACGAAGCGAAGCAAGAGGATGTATTTGTAAACACACTACGAACTGGGAGTAACTAGCCCTTTTAATATGGAATCTGAGTTCACTGCATTGCAAAGCTCGATACATGACTTAACGAACTTGAAGCAAAAGTTTGAACAAACAAAAATCTTTAAATTAAATAAGTACATTAAAATGGCGTAAGTTCTAATAGAACAAAATAGAAACCACAAAAAACTGTACCTTAAAAAATAGAACTTTTAAAAATTAACGCGAAGAAGATTTTCGGGACCAATAAAAAGCATTCAATGAAATTTGATAAATCTTAAAAGAATCAAATTACTGTATAGTAAGTTCAATGTATTAATGAAGATTAGAAGAACTTAACCACTATTTGAAGAAACAGAGCTTTTAAAAATTAACGAGAACAAGATCATTTTTAGGAGCAAGTAGCGAAGCAGTCACTGAAATTTGTCAAAATCTGAAATTAAATCGTAAAAGAAATTTAGTAAATACCTTAATTTAGAATTTATCAGCATGTCCTTTGGGAAGTAAGTTCAATGTTTTAATAAAATATTAGAAGAACTAATCCAGTATTTGAAGTGTTTTCACACTTCGTCATCCCCGATTAAGTACCGACCAAAAATCGCCATCTTGAAGTGACCTTGTCAAAAAAAGTGTTCGGTACCATAAAACAAACCAATTTAAATGATTGTAAATCCGGTATTCAGTAAATCTGGCAAAGGGTTGAATTTCATTTTAGAAATTAAACAGATAAACCGACCGAAAACGTCTCAAACTGCTTCACAAGAAACCCAAACTTCAAACTTGTTTGAAAGGCGGGAAATTTCTGGCCGTGCGCCAAAAGCCCGCCGAATCACTTGCGTGTATATTCTGATGAATAACAACTTTCGCTGGAGTTAAAGCTCAATAAAAATTATTTTGATTCATATATTCAATGGTTTGAATTCATTGAAAACTCGGCCATGGTTAAACCAAGAAACAAAAGTCATGCTCTATAACCGCACGGTTTTGGCCGTTAGTGACAGATAAACCCAAATCACGTGATTAATTTTCACCAATTGTGAATGCGGATTTTTACAGTGAACGAAGATTGCTTATTAATATTGTTCTTTAATTATTTCTTTATATGTTATGTGTACACGTAATGTTAAAAATATGGAACAAAATAAAGAATCTTGAAGCTTGCATCTTGGGGGAAGCAAAAACACTCAATATAAGAAATGCATATACATCACTTTAAGAATCGACAATAAAAGTCTAACCGAAAAAGTTTGGCTTTTACTAAATCCGATTAATTTTAAAGATAGCTTTAAATCAATGAGTAACATTTCATGTTATAGACAGTCGAGGTTTAAATGGCACCCGTATCAAGTGAGGATAGCGCAAGTGTGTTAGTATAGCTAACTTAGGGAAGATAAAACTAGCACTAAGTTTTAAACGGCTGATGCCCTTTCTTAAGTTCTATATGATGCCAGTTTTGGGGTTCCTATAAGGTTAATATTGCTGTTGGTATTAACTGACAATGGTAATAGGACTGATTGGAGTCCAATTCGGTCTGTAATCATACGAATGATTAACAATATCGGACGACTGCGAAGCGGGAGTCCGATTTGTTAATCACGAGTATGATTACAGACTGAACTGGTCGACACGAAGTTCTGTTACCAATTTATCAGAATCATTACAATTTCCCAAAAACATAAAATTGCAATTGGAAAAATATTGAAAATTTACATTGGGGAAAATAGCTTTAGTAGAAACATTGTCTAAAGTAACAAATTCCTCCATTTTGGAAAAGGCCCCTTCTTTGAAGGGTAAGTTAAGTTGCTATAGTGATTGTAACCTATATTGCGACTGGTAGATTTCATTGAAAGTACTTAAAATGATTGGCTCAAGAAACTGTCCGATTACAGGTGTCCGATTACTTCCAACTGTCCGATTACAATTTTGCAGATTAACTAGTGTAAAATACAGCAATTTTAAGCACCAGTCACATTTGAGGAAATTGTAATGATTGTGTTATTGATGATATTGATGTTGATATTAAACTTAATGTTATCATGGGCTTCGGTTTTAATAGGGACCTTAGGCAACAAGGACGGCGATGCCGACACCTACTGCAAAGAACAATATAATAGTAAATACAATAATTGCACGTTGGAATGCATCGAGCTCGGCAAGTGCACGGTGTTGTCGCTAAAATTAGAACGTGAAAAGATCTTTTTAGAGTTCTCAGGACAGCAAGGACGTAACAGCAGATAAGTTCTTGGTATTTGTTTAGCTTCATGGAGAAACATTTAATCGTTTTCTGCTTACAAAGTTTAAGGCGGAGAAAACAAAATCCTTATGAACGGCACAAAGAAGTAAAGAGTATTGTAGTTTTCAGGACTGCAAGGACGTAATAACAGATCAGTTCTTGGTATTTGTTTAGTTTCATGGAGAAACATTTAATCGTTTTCTGCTTACAAAGTTTAAGGCGGAGAAAACAAAATCCTTATCAACGGCACAAAGAAGTAAAGAGTATTGTAGTTTTCAGGACTGCAAGGACGTAACAGCAGCTAAGTTCTTGGTATTTGTTTAGTTTCATGGAGAAACATTTAATCGTTTTCTGCTTACAAAGTTTAAGGCGGAAAAAACAAAATCCTTATCAACGGCACAAAGAAGTAGAGAGTATTGTAGTTTTCAGGACTGCAAGGACGTAACAGCAGATAAGTTCTTGGTATTTGTTTAGCTTCATGGAGAAACATTTAATCGCTTTCTGCTTACAAGGTTTAAGGCGGACAAAACAAAGGCCCCTCTGAAACGCACAAAGAAATAAAAAGTAAGTCTAAAATGTGATTTTGCTGAACCGTTGTCCTTCTCGTTGCCGTCCTCATTGTTAAAGGCCCCTAATGTTGATATTAGTGGAGGTCTTCGTGTTACTATTGGCGTGTGTTATTCTGCAATTAACGACAATTCTTAAATTGAAACTCAACATTAAACTCAAACTAATATGAGATGTTGTTGTTTTGATGTTAATGCAGATGAGTTGCTAACGATAGCAACTGTACATAATCACTGTACATAACCTACATAATGATTACAGTACCGTCTTTTCAACACTTTTAATGTCTTAGGTCACATACACAAAAGTCTTATTTTAAACTTTAAATAAATATCTCCAAACGCTGGATACAGTTAAAGGGTTTTAGCGATTCATTTTACCTCCTTTCTTTTTGAAGCACCAGATGTCGCCACCCCTTCCATAGTAATTGATGTTTGATTCTTTCATAAACATGTCGTCATAGCAACAGCCAGCTTTGATACACGCTTCAGGAGTCACTAACGGTGATTTCAGATTCTCTGGACCACATTCCTCTCGTTCAGAAGAAAGAAGGTCGCATGCAGGCTCTAAAGCAGATTCAGATTCAGATTCAGATTTTTATTTAACTCAGATATTTTTTACAGTAGAATTACATAAATACAGTAATGATATTAATAAAAATAATGTTAAAATCTATCAGTACTTATATTGTCCTGCCCGGTAGAAGATTTATAAAAGTAAACTCTTAATTTAAAAAAAAACAAAAACAAAATGGCGGATGAAGCAAGATATTTTTTACCTGGATCTTTCCTAGGCAAAACGTTGGTAGCTGCTCCTTTTGCTGGGTCGGTCACGTGTGAAGCTGGGGCGTAGTGAGCCGTGACGTAAGTCCCGGCATTTTCACCCGTCGGCTCAAATTTCACACCACAGCCCACCCTGTCTTGTGCCTTCCACACCACAGCTCTGAAGTGACCCACGACTTTACCATTTCCTTCACCGGTTTGGTAATTGTAGCCGTTTTTAATCTCGCTGTACCAACTTCTGGCAGCACCAGCCATTGCTCCCTCCTTGACGTCTTGACCGGGCCACCCCCAACCCTTCCACGAGATACTCTCAGTGAACTTGTCCGTCCATTCAGAGTGGTGCATTTCCTTGTCCTTGGCCATTTGTTCAGACCATTTCTGAGCAGATATCGCAAGCTTAGGATCGCATTTTAATGGCGGTGAGTTGTGCAACGCTCGATAGTAGTTGTGTTGCTCGAGACACATCAGCTGACAAGCAGGGTCACAAACTGAATAAAGAAGAAAAACAATTTTACGTCACAGTTTTACAAAAGATTAACATTTTATTTTAGAAATGCTACTTAGATAAAATCTATCTTGCTTGTTTTTATTAGCTGGCCAGTGTAATTCAGTGCGTAGGAGTGTGCTGGATTTGCTGTGAGCGTTTCAGATTCATATTTCACTCTGAAATAATCTTTAGTTGTTTTAGATGATCCTGGAAGCAATTTTACGTTTTTAATTAGCCAGCAACTTCTGTTTCTTCAACCAATTAGGATTTTTAAATGAGTCGTGTGTGTGACCTGCTCCAGAAAATAGTTTATCTTGCACTCTTGGTTGACTATTATTATTGGACTAGCTCATAGACTCGTATTGTTTAGATGCAAAGCCCAGAAACTGGTGTGTAACTGTAATTTTGTTGTAGGTAGTTTTTGATGTAAAACCTCGCATCAAATCTAAATAATATTTTGGTTAATTTACTACTAAACGTTAAAGAGTTTAAGAGACGGTTTGTGCCATCAAACTTTGTTTGTTTTAAAAAATTCAAATTCTTCAAATTTTCTTCATAACTCGATTAACAGATAATATAAAAATGACATTGATGGCCAAAAAAGAAAATCACAAAAACCCATTGGATTACCTTGCACAGCCGTAGCAACACCGTGAAAATTTGGAGAAAAGGCAGAGCCGAGCGCTGAAGGAGGTCTAGGGACATGCTTCCCTGGGAATTTCTAAAACTTAGTTTGTCTGATAAAATATTTCCTGGATTTTAAACGCCATTTGGAACAAATTCAGATTGTCTAAAACTAGAAAAAAATTCCCGTTTATCTAGAACTTTCTGTGAAGCAGTAGTGGTTATAAAAGTTGGGGTTAAAACCGAGCGAAAAAACAAAATGTCTTCATTTTCCCAAATCGTCATAAAGACCCTACTTACTAAGTCCTTTGCCACAATCGCCAATTTGCATCCAGGAATGGTCACCAGGCCCGTAAACTTGATTAAGATGATCGTCTTAAAAAGAAAAGGCTTATGTTAAAAATTTTATCCTTGTCCTTCTTTAATAACTATAAAAGAGGCATCAGTGTAATTTGCGCTTCACACCATAAAATTCCGAATTCAATTCCCGGTTCTGCCATGCCTTTAACCTTTTGTACAACCCTCTTGCTTTTGCCAAGGTTAGCTCGAGTTTTTATCTTTACAAGGTTTGCAAAATGGGAGCTCGGATCTGCTGGGGTCAATAATCCCATCCATGCATAGGGAGTAAGAGGCTCTACTCTTCTCAATACTACAGAACCCGGAGATCAGCGCAGGCGCACCAAGAGCAAAAATTAGAGAGATCTTGGAATATTATCTTTAGTACTGTTTTGCAAGGCTAAAGAGTAATCGGACGCTTTCGTTGTTAGGTCCTGTTAAATTGATATAGCTGTTCTTTATCATAACATAGAGGCTAGAAAAGTAGAAATGATGATGTTAAATTGGTGATCTCAGGAACTCGACTGACAGTCTTTTAGTTTTGACATGCAATATTTATCATAAACAGTAGGAGCGTGCGCTGCAACGCCTACAATATTGGTAAGATAACGGACTTGAATCCAGAGACCTAAACGTAGTTGTTTAGCGATTCCTTTCCAAAACTTAGGACCTGTTTCTATGAACGAGTTTAAACGTCTTGCCCGGTTCAACCTAGCAAGCACATGAATCGACTGCCATACGAAGTCTTGTTGCTGTTTACACGCGAGGCACAAATCTGACTCGGGTAGCCGCTTCAACCCGGCAGCCAGTTCAACCTTGCGGTTTGGGAGGTTGAACCGGGTAATAGGTATAAAGTTTGCACGTTTTTGATCAGGTAAATACAGTTTGGCGGTTGAATTGTTTTGGAATAAAAAAATAAAAATGGCGGACACAAAGTTCTGAGCAGCAGGCAGATAGCGATTATGAGCGATTATGTATTATTCAAGTCAGTAGAACAAAAGGTTTACGGTGTTTTATATCTCAGTTGCATTTATTATTCAAAAACTTGTGATCATCTGATCAGATTGTTTGATTCCCCAACCTTAGAAAACACATTTTTTATAGAGTATAGGATGACAATGAAACATATTCTTAAACGCTTACCGTTCATTTTGATGAGTGGTGGAAAGAATCCGGCCTGACTGCCGCTCTCCTCAGGGACCGTCTTTGTACTATCTTTTAGTTTGGATCCTAAGTTTATATAAACAATTTTGAAAAAAGTTTTAGAAGCATTTATAAGAAAGAAAAAAATAACTTTCTATATTTGGTACTAATTTTTGAAAAAACCCAAACACGAACATTCAACTTAAGTAAAAATTTGTTCTCATCTGATCTATAAAGTTAAAAAGATGTTTTAAAAAATGTAAAAAATGTTTGTAAAAAGTTAGCTGAAACTTCGGCATTCAATTGCTGCCTTCCTCAGACTTCAAAAATGTTTTTAAGTTGATGCTTTGTTTGAATTCATTTCTCGCTTCCGTTCTGACACAAATGGAATATACACTCTTGGGAAATGCTGCCTTTCATTGGCCGCGTTCGGTTCAAACGTGGAGTGAAAGGACTCAAGAAATAAGCGCTTCTGGTTGTTTTTACACCCCGTTCCAAAATCTCACCATAGCTTGGGTGAATGTCATGCGCTGTGGTTTTAGCATGTTTAATAAATGATATACTAACTTTGAAATTGCCGTAAAGTTTCGACTGGCCTTGTGTCAAAGTGCCCTCGTCCCATTAAACATCTCCTTTTTAGTTTATTTTGTTGCAGATAAGAAGTAACTTATTGAAACATGCATCTCGTGGGTGCTAGTATAACATCACATAATATAATGTGTTACAGTATAGTAAAAAGCCAAGTAATTAATAAAAGGATATATTTATTATAACTCTTTATCACCGGTATTTTTCATGTAGCACCACACTTTGCCTTCAGCGCTGTACCAACTGACTCCGGGTTCATCCATAAACATGTCGTCATAGCAACAGTTAGCTTTCAAGCATTCGTGAGGAGTAACGAAAGGACTCTCAAAGTTGCCACATTGCTGTCTCTCGAACGATTTCTGTTGGCACATTGGCTCTGAAATGACACGTCAATATACGATATCATGATTATAAAGTTATAAATGAGTGGCGGCGTAGCTGCGAATAGGGTTTAGGCGACATTGGAAGGATAAAAGTTGGGAGCTAGAGAGAGGAGGGAATTCAGAGCCTGTTTGAAAACAAACCATTCCGATTCTGAACGTACTTTTGTTACATGTCTTCATAAAGCGCTGACATAGCATATGCATATAGAATCGCCTTCGTCCCTGCACCAAACACCCCTCTTCCTTTTTTCATTGTCGCCCCAATCCCTTACTAGGGATCCTGTTCGAAAGCTGCACGCGGAAATACAAGTTTTAGCTTGCAGTGTTTGACTAAGTTCTGTTCTTTCGAACGCCTATACGTAATGATACTCAGTAGGAAAAAATAAATAGATTTACGAGTAAAGGAACTGAAAGAAAAAAAAAAGCTACCAAACACTACGATGGTACCTTCACATTAAAAAACATGTTTATGATGAAAATATGTTTTTTGATTATCGTATATCACATGTGCACTATTTTTAATATATTGAAAGGAAAAAGTTCTCGTATGAAGGCCTTTCGCCCGGGCTGTCCACACTGTCTCAAGTAATACACTTAGTTGGCTTTTTTAACTTTAAAAAGTGGTGAAAAATCATTTATAAGCGAGGTTGAAGATCATGCGGAGTAGATATTTAAAGACATAGCAAATGATTATTTACTGTAATTGTGTGGGCGGGCATATGGTTGGCGCAGTTGGTAAGATCTCTACCTTTGACCAGAAGGTCCCCAGTTCGATCCGGAACGAAGCCTTGTCTTTCAGTTAGGTGCATGTAGAATGAAAGTACAAGGAAATTTGACAGCAAATGGTGACATGCAAAGATTAAGGTGTGAATTTATAATGTAAAATGCTTCTCTCGCTTTCAGTGGTTTTAATTACTCGTGGTACCACGAGTCAACGTTTGGGTTCCATTTCTTTTTCTTTTTTCTTTTTTTTTCATGTCGCGATTAG
>JANCMA020136928.1:0-14311 GCA_024336925.2 Zoanthus solanderi
TTCGGATAAATCACTATCCTTCTTCAGGGGAAGTGATGAGAATGACTTTAGCAAGGCTGTTAAGCATAAAATTTAGTTAAAATTTGCATCTTGCTTTTTGTCTTTAAGAACAATACTTAAATATTCCCTGGGCAATTTTAATCCGTCGTCACGGTTAATGACATATGTTTGAAAGTGTCTAGCTATGTGGGTTATTTGAACGAAATATATAAAATTTCGAAATTTCTTTACAATTATGGGATTTCATTTTTAAAAGAAATCGTCTCTTAATGTATGCAATTTATTTTCAAAAGCCGCATGTGTAAAATCTCCAGTTTCAGGGATTATCAATTTTAATATTTTTTGCTGGTGACTTAATACGTAATTTGGCCTTTGTTGGGGAAGTCATCATCATTTATTTTCGCTTACCATTCGTGTGCATTGTCCACATACAGAGACACGGGGCTAACTTGTACGGTGTATGTGTCATTGGCGGAGTACTCAAATAGACCATAATACGGGTTGAATACTTGCCGGGAAAGCAAAAAAAAGAACTCCCTTGCGGGTCCACCGTAGTCCAAACTATAAAAAGATTAACAACAAGAAAGCAATATATTATATATGTCGCAATATATAAGAAACAAATGTAATGTCGTGGGTTCTATAGAATCTGGATTACAAAAGTTTGATTGAATTCATTTGTATAATTAAAAAAAATCACGCTTAAGTTTTGTTAAGCACGTATTTATTAACACAGAAAACCAAAACACTCAGCATTACAAGAACAAGATAGATTCCATGTAACATCAAGTACTACATTTGTTGGACAATCTGACTAGGAACGTCTTATGTTACTGTATTAGTTGTTCAGGAGGAATTATCTTAACTAAAACTCCTTCAAAACTTTTTTTGTCTCAAACTATCTATCTTATGATTTGAAGTATTTCTATTCAATTTTTTTTGTATCTGTTCATTCATAATCCATGCAGCTACAAACTCACAATTTAAACCGGCTCCGTTGATTATAAAAACGTAAGTCAGAGAAGTTATAGAAGAGTAAATGCAAAGAACAAGAAACAAAAGTTTACAAACCCCTCTTCGCCAGTGAACTGTATTTCGAGCCGACTTCTTTGCAAACTTCTCGAGGATTCTTTCATGATCTGGTCAAAGGCATCTTCCAAAAGATGGTCACGTCTTATCAACATCCTGCAAATATCAAATTGGATTTAGTTTATGCCAATAATTATAAGTATATTTCCTTTGAAAGAATTTGAAATGAGCAAGACCATATAAGGCACTATACACTAAACCAATGACGTGCGTTAACAAGCGTGCGCAAAATTTTTTAACATAAAGCGAGAAAATTCAAACCTAAAAACAGCAAAACGAATTTTGCAAAGAGAATGTTTAGATATAATTAGCGGACGTTTTGTTAAAGGTTGTTACAGTTTAAGCACTACGAAGGCTTTACGTGAAAAAGACGCTGCAATGTTTTTCTGCTAAAAATAGATACGTTTTGAAAGCGCATTAATGTGAACAGCATTAGACCACTTATTTTCTTTTTCTCTCAGCTATGGTAATTGACTCTGACTTCACTTTCTAATTACTACTGTAGGGATCTTATGCAACCAGGACGGGAACACGAACGACGACGGCTCGGGAAATATTTTAGCGACAACTCCGCGCAGGTGCAGAGCTCGATGCATTCCAACGTACACTTATTGTATTTACCATTGTTCTTTGACATAGTCTTCGGAATCGTCGTCCTAGTTGGGTAAAGTCTCTACTATATATAAAGCCGATAGAACTTTATACCTTTTGTTAAAGACAAAACCAGTTAATGAAAATACATTTATTATAGTGGTTCTTTAGAAGCAGAATCAATGAAAAACAAGCGATCAGAATTTATCATAAAAGACTTACTTTATTTTATTAGGACCTTGACCAAAACCTTTGTGATACAACTGACGATGGAATGAGCGAACTTTAGCCTCAAAGTCACGTCTGTATGGAGTTGGTCCGGGACCAAGAGGAGTTTGAACTGGGCGGACAATAAAATAGCAATGAAATTATAAAATAATTTGGATGGTACGTGCATTTTGACTGGTCAGCTATAAAGCATGAAAATGACGTGAGCCATATGATTGGTTGTTGTAAGAATTTACAGTTTAACGAAAAAAAATAATAACTATATATATATATATGTGCTTCGTATTTTTGCGTGGTGAGAACCACGGCAAAGTTTGTTAGAATTCTCGAGCAGGTCAAACCGCTCATCTACTCTTGAATTCTGCAAAAGTTTTTCTTGGTTTTCACCAGGCTATGAAGGTACGGAGGACATGTTTTTTTTTCTTAAAGATTATTCAAGTAATTGAGAATGAGAAGCCTAAAAGACACGGTCAAACTCACAAAACACGTATACAAACTGTAATAAACAAACACGATAACAACGTGAGAGGACAACGCCTGATTCACAATTAAGACGTTAAATTTCAGTTTTTTTAGAAAAGATGAATTCCATGAAGATAGAAAATTTCCATCCGTATAATTCAACATTTCCTTCTTTATAAAATGCTATACTGTCATTGGTCAACAATGATCAATTGCAAATCAAAAAGAAAAATTCAATCCACATATTCGCTTGTTTTATTTACGTTTGACTTCAATTCGTGTTCTTATTTTTTCTAAGCAAATTCGGTTTCTAATTTCCAATTCAAGCTTACCTTTTGAAGTACCCTCTTGTCCTGGCGGGGCACTGGGTGTGGTTTGATTTGGTGGTGGTGGTGGAGGGTGTGAAGATCGATGATCAAGTGTACGATTGGAATGTTCGGCTCCTGGCGCAAATCTCATGATGTCCTCTTCGAACAAACTAATCTCAAAAAGATGCAAAAGCAACCTAACTTTAACAACTGTAAAATAACGAGACCAAATAAAACACATAAAATAGGAAGATAAGAGATGGATAACGTTGTCAAAGAATGTCTTACCTAAGCAACATGACAAAGTCTACACTATTTGTTAATCTTGACAGAGCCCTCTCCCCTTCCGTTTGAACCTTCCTCACATTGGCTCTGTGGAGAAATTTAGTTGGTTAGTTTTGCAGTTTGTGGTGGGCACATGAACAGGGATTTTACAGAATTGTATTCTGTGAATAAAATGTCCAGACTTGCGGGATTTTATCAAAGATAGTAAGGTCTATGTGAATTTAATAGTGCTACAATTGTTAAACAACTGCTCAAATAAACAAATACTCTATTTGATGTCAATTGCGAAGGAAGTGGTTGCCCACATTCTTCCTAACCAGAGGTTAATGTTTAATCACACGATGGCTCAGATCTTGGAGTACTTGAAAAAGAACCCTAGAGTCAGATTGACATCAATAAATCTCAGAACCCAAGGCTCAATCCCAGGTCGTAGAGGTGAGAGCCCAAGGCTCAATCCCGGGTCGTAGAGGTGAGAGCCCAAGGCTCAATCCCGGGTCGTAGAGGTGAGAGCCAAAGGTTCAATCCCGAGTCGTAGAGGTGAGAGCCCAAGGCTCAATCCCGGGTCGTAGAGGTGAGAGCCCAAGGTTCAATCCTGAGTCGTAGAGGTGAGAGCCCAAGGCTCAATCCCAGGTCGTAGAGGTGAGAGCCCAAGGCTCAATCATGAGTCGTAGAGGTGAGAGCCCAAGACTCAATCCCAGGTCGTAGAGGTGAGAGCCCAAGACTCAATCCCGGGTCGTAGAGGTGAGAGCCAAAGACTCAATCCCGGGTCATAGAGGTGAGAGCCCAAGGCTCAATCCTAGGTCGTAGAGGTGAAAACCCAAGGCTCAATCCCGGGTCGTAGAGGTGAGGGCCCAAGACTCAATCCTGGGTCGTAGAGGTGAGAGGTGTGACTGCTGACCACTATGCCTACCTGATTCCCTTGCTGCCCATCTGAGGATTATTGGAGATGGTTAGCATTTTGTTGCTCTCACTGCAGCCCTCTCTGGTAGCGAGTCTTGTTCTTAACTCTAATAGGGTTTCTTTATATCAGAAAAAGATTCCTGTTCTCTAAGATTCTCTGCTATCTATGAGATTAAATAACTTTTCAAGGTTTTACTTATGAAGCTTTACTTACTGTACAAGAGCATTATAGCAAATATTACAAACTGAAACTCACTTAAGAGGAAGATTTCTACTGTAGTTCTCTTGCTTTTGTGCCAGTATGCTGTCAATATTGGGTTGACTTAAGAAACCAACAACCTGCTGGTTGTACGCTGAAAAATGAGAAATTTCGTTAAATTTCAGATCGGTTATTCCTTTAATTATGATTTTAGTACGCAATATAATCATCATTACAATCATTGTTATCTTCACCATTATCATCAATATTATCATTGTCAGTATTAGCACTAGCATCATCATAATCCTCACCGCTATCATCGTCTTAATCATCATAAAACCATCAATATCATCATGGTCATTACCAATACCATTATAAACATCATCATCAATATCGTCATAATCATCATAAAACCATCAATATCATCATGGCATTACCAATACCATTATAAACATCATCATCAATATCGTCATAATCATCATAAAACCATCAATATCATCATGGTCATTACCAATACCATTATAAACATCATCATCAATATCATTGTCATTGCTATCAATATCAACTTTGTTTTGTCATTACAGTTATCAATATTATCAACATCTTCATTATTATCATTGATCATTATTAACACTGATATTTTTATAACTGTCGTCATCGTCATCTCTTTCGTCAACAGTGATAGACTATATAGATATCCTCAATACATAGAGGATATTACAAGGCTGCATGAGTGGTGCAATAAAGTTATAAAATAATGAGACTAAAATCGCCAACCAATTGACTTACTAGAATGTCCAGTCGAACCCCTGGAAGAACGTGAAGAAGGAGTCCTTGAAGGAGGAGGAGGTCTCGGTGGTGGTGCTCTTCCGTGTGCATGAGAATTCTGGATAAAAAGATCGGTGGTCTTAAAATTTTAACTTAAAACTAAATGTTACAAACATTAAATGAAAATATCGATGTTTAGGCTATTACAGTAACGTTTTAACAAAATAATGGGTCATTTCCAGCTTTTGTTTCTTTTCAAAAAAAAAGCTAACCATAATCAAACTTACGTCTGCCATGTCAGGGGGAACTCTGCTTCTTCTGGTGATGACGTCATCAACCGGAAGGCGTGGATCAATAAATGTGGTAGTCCTTGTCGAGTGGTCTATGAAGTAGGTCTGCACAGATACAAAAGATAATCTATCAGAAAAGACAGAAGGCATTCCCGAACGTCTAGCAACATGCAGTGCAACAAGAGCTATACTAACTTAGTTAAGTTACTGTGCTCACTTAGTGGGTGGCTCCACCTGAATTGTTCTTCAACTGGCACAAGATTTAATGGAGCCGAAAGCAATCGTAGAATTTCACACAATTTAGGTATCCTGCTGAAGAATAGTAACCTGTTTTGCTATTTTTTCAGCAGCATTCTAGTTATTTCTGTTCAGATATCTATATACAATGCATCCCCCATCCCTATAATACGATGTGTAATATTTCAAATCAAAAAACAACTACTTTCTAGAAAAATGACGTTTGAAAAAACAAAATGTGGACAACATCTACGATTAATATAACTGGGAATAACAAGCCTGAAAAAATCCAAGCGTCAATGGAGGAGGGCTGTGACCAACTGTGCTCTCTGAGCTTTGAAACAGGGGACTGGGAGAAAGTCAATTTTACTAAACCTGCCCACAAACGCTGTGGCTTTAAACGCAGCAGTTTTAGGCTTAAATTCCAATGAATCCTGAAGGGGTTTTTTTTCAGTCACTTACACTGCCCAAATGTAAACGAAAATCGATCGTAACGGTTACGTCATTGCTACAAACCATAAAACAAACTCAATCACAATAGCTTACTATACCCTAGTACACACTACTGTAACAAAAATGATGCCCGCCAAATCATAGCAAACATGCCCACCAACTTCTTCGAAAACAGAATTTTCAATAAGATTTACGTTTTCTCATATGTGTTAGATAATATAAAATGGTATTACACCAAAAAACTGTCCCAAAAAAACTTTGTTTTGTCTCAGACCGTGATTATAATAAATGACAGTGAACTAACCCTTCCACTCTGATCAATCTTTTTATCCCAACCCGAAGGCAACTCTCGCTGTCTGTCAGCAAATTGGTTCAAGAATCTAACAAGCTCCACTTGATGGCGATATCTGTATAAAAACGAAACAAGCAAGAAAAAGAAGTGTTTTGGCGCTATTTTTTATAGCTATAACGAGCAGAGTACTATATTTGATGTTTATCAATCATGACACATCTCAAAAGCATAACGCTTTCACTAGTGAGACCTTACATCATTTGAAACAAGCGAATGCTGTCTATCACTGTGAGTGAGAAATGTGCGTTATTTTAACTTTAATGAAATTTAATGTCTTTAAATACTTTAGCAAGGTTCCTACACAGTTCAAACTCTTTTAGCTTTTTGATATTATACAATTTTGGGAAGCTTTTACAATTCTTGGCTTTCTATCTAACTTTTTGAACACAGACCTTATTTAAACAATATGAACAACAAACTATTTAAAACAATAGGTGTAAAATGTTACGCAAGTCTCGTTATTCTTGAGGTTGCTTTGCGTTCTCCCTTCAAAATTATAACAATTTTTGTAACTTACTATAGGTACATAATCATAAACCTCAAATCAAGACTTTTCCAGTAAGAAAAATGAGGTTACAAAAATCCCTAATTCCAAGTTTTTAGTGACCGGTAGTACCCTGTCCTAAGGCAAACGCAACAACAACATATCTTTAACAACAACTAAATAACAACATAAAATACAATACAAAATCAACATAACATACTAAAAAAATTCCTAACAACAAAAAGACCATCATAATAACAATTCCCTAAAAGGCGTTTATGGTTTCGTAATTAAGATCTCAACATAATAGTATAAAGCAAATCACTTGGCTATTTACACTAACTAAAAACAGACTAAACAAAAATTTGTTTTTAAGATAAAGAATATTATAGAGTTGAAGCTCATTTAAGGAAAGTTTCTTGTCTTACCTTTCAAAATGGTTTGGATCTTGTCTGATTTTAGAAATAATTAGTTTCAGCATCTGGCTTTGAAAGTAATATATCCCTTTGTCCTGGAAAAGGAAGCTGTATAAGCAAACTGAACTTCCGTAAGAGAAGCAGTTAATGGACCTTATTCGCGGGGTGGTCACGTGGTCTGTATTATGTAAACAATGACAACGGCAGTTATGATAAAAATAAGTTTAGTGTTTCTATATCGGCTCAAGATTTGCGAAAAGGTGAAACCTTTATGGCAAACAAAGATTTTGAAGTGTGAGGTTCATGTTGCCCCCAAACTCTGCGTGATGACAGTAAAGCCATAACTTTTGCCAAAGTTTAATAAACTGCAAGTTCAAAAGCACCTCAAAGAATTATATAAACAGGACTTTGGCTCCAAAGGGTATATATATTCTGTACTGAAAGTTCTCTCCATAACGTCCTGCAGTAACCAAGCACTTTGAACAGCGTTGTAACCATACTGCTTTTATAAACAAGTTTCACTAGCCATTGCTACTAGCAAATGTTAACGTTTTACCTACCCCAGAACTGTTTAGAACTTCGATAAAATCTGGTCTTGTAATAAACTTCACAGCTGGCGATCCAACAACTACTGCAGAATGATTTGTTCTCGATGGTGTTGTCTCAGTACCTGAAGCGGGAGTTCCAAGCCTATCAGAGCGAGACCTACTTCCAGTGTTGGTCCTAGAATGAGATTCTGCTCCTGTTTCAGTTGAGCTGGACTGAGGAGTGGGGCTGTCCTGAGCTTCAGAAGTTCCCTGAGGTCTGGGTTGTTGTCTGTTGCGTCCTCTCATCGTTCGTCTGAAACTCTGGTATCTACGATCAAGACTCATCCAGTGGGAGTTCATATCATTCATGTTGGTTTCATTTCGCGGAGTACCTAGTAAAAAAAAAAACTCAGTTCAGTCAGAATATTTTTTCAATGAGAAGCATCTAAATGGTATTTATGTATGCAGAAAAACTACACTAAAAAACGATCTGCCATTAAGGTTCACGTACAATCAACTCTTAATATTGACAACTTTTTGACTATAAAAGAGTTTGTGACTGAATTAACTAAAAAGTACTTACCAGTGCGAGGCCTTGTCCAGGTTGTGGTCCTATTAGAGTGGTCAATGTAATATACTCTGCCATGAGAATCCACTCCTCTTTCCCAATCTAGTAGAATGGAAGGAGGAGGTCAAAGCTTATCAATATGCAACCTTTCTTCACTGTCAAATATCTGCACACACGACTGGTCAAATTTAATCACGCGACTTTGTATTACGTGTCGACAACGTAAAAACCGTGAGTGAATTTCAATAAAGCATGATTAAAAGTGCTTTATTGAAAATGGCCGAGTCTTTAATAATTGTTTTATTGAATACAAAAAGAATAAACGAGTCAAAATGATTTTTTAAACTTATACTCCAGTGAAAGGTTGTCATTTATCAGAATATACATTAACGTGATTTGGCAGGCCTTCTGTCAAATGCACCAATACAAGTCGAAACTTTTGCACCTTTCAATCAAGTTTGAAATTTGGGTTTCTTGTGCACAACTGCAGCACTTTGCAACCTTCTTGTTGAATTTTTCTGTTTGATTTTTCGAACTGGATTTAAACCCTTAGCTAGATTTACTAAACAACGGGTTTACATTGGTTTGTTTTGCGATGAAGAATACAGAATGCGAAAAATTGCAAGATCGATTTTGGCTTTCATTGTTAATTTAATCAAGCAACCTTACTGTCTTGTTGACGTTTGAAAACACTACAGTTACTGGTTTAGTTCTTCTAACTCTTAATGGATTGTTGAACTTACATTGTACTTCCCTGGGGCTTGCCAAGTAATTCTAAAACTGCAAGGTAGTATGCTTAAGTATCTTTTACCGTTCAAGTTTCAGCTTTTGACAAATTTCATTGAATGTTTCGCTACTTGCTGCCAAAAATGATTCTGTTCCAATTTTTAATCTTTCTTCGTGTACAGCTTTTTTGTGATTTCTATTATACTCTATCTGAACTACGCCATTTTACTTAATATGTACTTATGTATTAAATTCTTGTTTGATCAAATTCTTGCTTCAAGTTTGTGAAGTTGTATATCCTGCCGCGCAATGCAGTGAGATTAGACTGCATATTAAAAGGATAAATTACCGTTCAAGTTTTCGCATGATGTGGTATTAATATTTTTTGTTCATTGTGTGACCAACCCGTGCGTCTTTGTAAATAAAACACATACATCAGTCTCTAACCATTAATCACCACATCATAATTTAGAAACTTTCAACAAACTATCATTCTGCAGAAACATTTTCAAACTAAACTATTTTTCCACTCCTCAGAATCATTTCAATAACTTGATTCTAAGATAAACAACTACGTTCCTCTCTAGATTTATCTTTGAGCATATAATATTTGAACACTTACTTGTTGGTAAGGGATCATCACTGCTGTTCTGACTTTGTTGTTGTTGCTGTCTGTTATGCTGTTGGTCCTGTATTTGCAGGTGTACAGGATGGGTTCGCTGTCTATTTCGAACTGTCCTACGTGGCCGTGAGGCAAAATTACTACAATCTGCCAGCTCACTTTCACCAACCCTGACTCGCCTGTGACCACGGGTGGCTGTAACAGGATGAGCACTGGTTTCTATTATATTTGGTTCCACGTGTTGATCACTCCCCTGGGTCACCTGTGCAGTTCTCACAAACGTGTGTAATAGGGAAGAAATTGTATCTCGAGAAGGTTTGTAATGCAGTTTCCTTCTTTCACTTGCATTATTCTTTGGTTTAGGACTTGATGGCACAGGAGTGGCATAAATCACACTCTCATCTCTTGTTGTCCTGGATAACGAGCTGTCAGATTCAGGGGAGGACGACAACAAATCTCTACCAACAGGCAAAGTGCTTGACCTCTCCCTACCAGTGATTTGTTCAGCAGTAGACAATCCTTTACCTAACCTTCCGCTAGCAGAAGATGCTCCTCTTGATACCAGCACAGGCCGTGCCACAACTGCTTCTGGCACTGCTTCTCTCTCAGTTGATGGTGAAGCCATTGAAACATCAGAACTACCTAAAGTTGGTGACAATATAGGAGTAACAGCAACTGAAGCAGATGGTGTAGTTTCTGTTGCCACTGCCTCAACCACTAGAACTGGGTCTGAGGCAGAGTCAGCTGTGGACAGATTTGGTGTTGTACTTGCAATTGTTCTTGTAGGTAACGACACTCTCCTTGCTAACTCTACTGGTGGATCAAAAGAACCTTCTCGCAAATTTGCAATTGATGTTTCTTGGCCAAGTGCATTGGAACTACTATCACAAGACAAATTAGTTTGCTGTCTTACTCTTCTACATCCCCTTTCAGATTTTTGTGACTTTGATGAGGAACGGTGAGGTTCACTCTTGGATCGAGAAACACGCTTTGCACCTTGAGGTGATCTTTCCTCCACAGTGTTTGTCAAACTGTCTGGGGCCGCCTCTGAACTTACAGGTGAACTCAACGAGTTACTTGGGCTGGTAGTTGATGAAGAAGGAAAGGTAGTTGGTGTAGCTACCAGTAATTGACTAGCTGACCCACTATTTAATGAAGCCATGTCCAAACACATTGGTTCTACTTCTTCCATGGGAAATGACTCACGAGAGACTGCTGTTTGATTGAGCGGGCTCAGTTCACTTGAAATTCTTAGCTGTAAGGAATGTTGGTCACTCTCGCTCACTGATTGGCTTTCATTAACAATTTTTTCTACTGCTTCAACTAGTGTGATGGAGGAATCGTTCAAGGAAATTGTATTTGAGGAACTATTTACAACAGCAGCACTTGCTGAAATGTTTACGCTATCTACATCAGTGCTACCTACACCATTTGAGCCAGATGGTTTTTCCTCTGTCAGCTGGGTAGAGTTACTGGTATCTGAATGCATTAATGTAGATGCAACTGAGGGACCAAGAACACATGTGGGTTCTGGTTGGAATACGACTGACGAGGCTCCCTCTGGGAGCGGGGAGAGTGTAGTTTGCACATCTTCTTCAAGTAGTGGCGAAGTCTCAGTTCGTTTGCTATTAAGCATACTCAAGACTTCATCAAGAATCTGTGATGCCTCTTCCTGACTGACTAATCCAGCTTGTTCATTATGGTTACTAGTTAATGACGAATTTGATGCTGAAGTTTCAAACATGTTTTCCTCGCTGTTTGAGACACTATCAGAATCATCTGTCTCCATACTTTCTTGTTGATCTGCCTCAGTCTCGTCCACAAGGAGACCTTCCATCTCTGCCTCAACAATGGCTTCTTGCTCATGCACGATTTCACTTTCTTCAAGAATTCGTAAAGGTGAATCTTCAGTAAGTTCAACAGTTTCTTGTTGCGTTTCATGTTGCGACTCAACCACGTGTTCACCACTATATGATGTTTCCATGACAGCAACACCACAGGGGGTGCCTTCAGAAAGATGTTGGTCATTTGTAACGTTTTCTGATCTTTCTAATGAAGCAACGCCTGTTATTAAGTTTTCAATACTTGTAGAATCGTTTTCATCATCCTCATTAATGTTTTCACCTTGACCTATACTTAATGAGAGACCATCTTCAATGTCTCTGGCACCTTGCACATTGTGCTGTTGGCACAACTCTAGAGTATGATTATTATAAGGTGATCTCATGATGTTTTCATCTAGGGGTACAAACTCTTCACCAAAAAAATCTGAAAATGGCCTTTCCTCACGAGGCTGTAAACTCCGCCGGCAAGTTTGATGTATTACATTCCTGTTAATTGATTCATATGGAGAAAGTGGAGATGGTGTGCTGGCAGGTGTATAGCTTGAGCGAGAATTTAAGTCTAATGGTTGAAGAATGTTTGGTGCACTAGAAGCTAAATCCGGACTTAATTGCATCAAGTTTGAATGACGAACTCCAACTTGTGAAATGTTTTCTTGCGTAGAGTCTTCAGTTTCACCTGAAAAAAAGAACAACTGTTGAAGAATGATCAAATTACACATTTTATCTACTTGTTAATGCATCTAAAAGTATTTAACAAATACATTTTTCCTATTTTTACAGTATTATTATTTGCAATGTATGTTTTTGCAATTGTTATTCATGATCGTTAAGAATTCGCAAACATCCATACAAAAATAGGTATGTTATGAACCAGAAACAGAAAAAATAGCCAATCCATATTAAGGAAAAATAGAACTTTAGGGGTATTCTAAACAGTATGGTCTCTACAGACCTGAGATTTTTGTCAAAAATCATCTAAAATTTTGACTTAATCTTGGTTTTTGAAAAACAACTCACTTAACTTCCTTTAAACCTTTGTGAAACCTTCAGTGCTCGAATATTAAATGAACTTAACACAAGGGGAAAAAGCTGAGTAGTTTCTGGCCAACTACAACTGTTCCAAAACTTAGGGCAAACAAATTCGATTTTATGTCAGTAAATAATGCTATGCCTTCACAATTTTGCCATCTGCTACTTTTGCCCCATTGACAGTCTTCTGAGCCTGAATTAACTGATTGTGATAATTAATAAGCTTCAAATATTACCACGAGATGACGAGTTACAATTTCCATTGCTTCGGCCGATGGAGTTTATTGTCAATGATATTGTTCCTTGGACTCGATCAGCTTGTGTTCTTTTACCAAGGGGTCGACTAATCCCTTCCGTCCTGAAATGAACAGTTCAAGGTCAGTAAACTTCTATCAATTCAGACTTCAAGATTTTTTCATTTAAATATGTACTTCCTTAAAATATTAATGTTCTCCTAGTCAAATCAAAGATGTTTGCTAGAAAACTAATTTATACTTGAAGGCAATGCAAAGAAAACCATACTTAATCTTGATCAAGATTGAGATTTTCAATCTGACATAACAGGCCATTATAAATCTATAATAAAAATATCCTTAACATAGAGATAAGCCTGCATGACTTTTAATATGAAGCCACTAAAAACAATAACACACTTCCTGTTCATAATTTTTTATAATATAGTACGGTATAGCATAATACTTGATACCGATGGCATTGTAAACTGTAAGTATCAAACTAAAAAGAAAAATGGATTTCAAGTTAATGACACATGAGGTTGAAAGCTGAATAGGCAGTGAAATCGGAGTCAAAGAGATCAACAGGTCTTCACATCTGGAGTTGAACATGAAGGCAGTAACTGTAGGTTAGCTTGGAAGTCAATTTTCTTAAAACCGTCCAACGCATGCCAGCATGTAAAAACGAATATGATGATGATGATGATGATGATGATGGTGATGATGATGATGATGATGATGATGATGATGATGATGATGATGATGATGACTGTAAAGAAGCAAACTTGTCACAGTCATTGCATTCCGAAGTAACTTTACGCTTTTTTGTAACAGTAAACAGTTTAGGAGTAACAGCAGATCATACAGTGGGAATGTCTTAAATAAGAGTAGTCAGGTCTGCAGGAAAAAATTGTCTTCGCTGACATTGAATATCCTCTTGACAACCTTAGCTGTCATTCGATAGCTACTTCTGTTAAAGCACCACCTACTTCTATCAGTACTTTTGGTATTTTTTAGATCGACAATCACAAAACATGTCATACAAGATCCTGGTGGTCATGTTTCCATGTTTCCTCATTGTCAATGCTTTTCACATTGCATACAGTAGAATGATATTTCTTTAAAATTATGTCAAAAACAAACCTTCTTGTACAGGGAGAGAACAACATGAGGGAAACTTGCAAATTGAAAAAGTACAAAAAATGTAAGGTGACTGGACAAATGATGCCATAGCAGCTGACAGTTGGGCTCATCTATGTTTGTACCATTCTCTTCTGACTTCTCCATGGCAAGAACAACGAGAGCAACAAGCAAGTCCTCAAGAGCCGGACATCTTTGTTTTTGCTGAAACACAACATATGAGGCTGCTTGTTTATGTATTTGATGACCTTGTACGAACACTAAGAAATGAATGTCTGTGTTGATAAGAAGCATTTTTATTAGGAGTCAAGTTTCTTACGTACAAAGGAGTTGATTAACTCGAAACATACCATAAACAGAAAGATCTACTCAATAATAAGAATTCTTCACACACACCAATACATAAAAACACTGTCAAACGACAGTAAAAAGATTACAGTATAGAGTTAAAATTTCCATGCCTACAATGACTTGTTTCAGTCGCATTTAACCCTTTCAGTGCCAGTCAGTTATCAACAACCAACTTCTCCTTATATAACACATACAAAATATGACATTTG
>JANCMA020137026.1:0-14311 GCA_024336925.2 Zoanthus solanderi
CTCTCATTAGTTGAAACAAAATATTTAACATTCTCAAACTGACCTGATTGCGTTTAGGCTGAGGGCAAACAAACTATAGGAACCTCTTCAAATAACGTATGTATGATTTTAACATTCAAGGAAGCTGTACTTCTTGCCACTGCTTCATTTAAAAGGCACTGAAAATGATTACAAACTGAATTGGACTCCACTCAGTCCTATTACCATTATTAGTTTATTATGGACTATCATACACACTATTTGATGAGTATATGGAGCTTGTGGCCTCCTACCATTCTTGTTTTGTTTAAATATTGTTTTTCACATGTTTGTGTACCAATAAATTTATTTAAATATGGATGGCACTGTCTTTGAGAAGACTGGCTAATTTTTTTTTTTTAATCCTTGAGCAGTGGCATCTTCACTCACTGTAACATTCAAGGCAGCAGAATAACTAGGTGGATGTTTAGTAAACAGATAAAAGAAACAAAAGCATATATTACAGTGGAACCCCGTTAATACGGTCACCAACAGGCCAAAAAAAAGTGGCCGTATTACCGGATGGCCGTATTAACGGGGTTTCGTCAAATTTCATAGTTTAAGAAAAGTGATGACAAATACATTGCACAAGCACTTCCTGAACGCTTAATCTATTTAATAGACGATCGAAAATGTACATAAAGTTTTGAAAATCACAATGCCATCGCACAATACACAAATTACTTAAAATATCTAGTGTTAAAAAAACAAAACCAAAACAAGAGAGTCTCAGCTCGGAAATAAAAAGTTCTGAGCTGTTAGAGGGCATACATCAGTTCAGCAGTATTGTTCATGATTCGGTAAAGATATCTGTGACTTTGGATTGGCTTGTTCTGCGTTTCAGCCAATCACCCTGAGCTTGGCAAATTACCCTTGAAAGGGCATCTACTGTGTCATTGTTACCCTTTCTCTCTAAAAAAGCCAGAGCGTCCTTAAGGCAAGATATTGCCTCACGATATGAAGTAATCTTCGGAACAACAGATGGGGTAATATCTTCAACCTCGTCATCATCAGCCTCATTGTCGTCGATTCCTTCCTGAGGCTGAAGCTGGCTGCATTTACGAAAAAAACCCTCTTCCCAGTTGTCTGGAAGTTCGTAACAAGTGGGTGGGTCAAATGACCCAGCTACTGTTTCTTTTATGGAAAGTGCGTCTGTACCGCTCGTTTCTTTCGCCAGTCCCTCGACAGCGCTTATATCACTATCAAGTTCGACAAAAGGACCTACATCCCCACCGCCGGCCACTTCCACAGCATTCGTCTCCCCTTCCGCATTCAAAATTCCTGTCTTAATGAAGCATTTCATTATTGTAGATTGTGAAACCTCATTCCATGCCATTGCAGACCATCGTATCGCTTGTAAAATATCTACTGACTTGCACACTTCGGTGGCAGAGCTGCATTCATCCACCTTGCTGTGTCGGCAGCCGCTTGTAGTACTTCAGCTTAAAAGCCTGAATAATCCCAAGGTCGAGTGGTTGCTGAACGCTTGTGATGTTTTTGGGCAGAAACACGACTTTAATATGAGAGAACTTGTTGCAAATATCTTCTGGATGGCATGGGGCATTGTCCAATTCTTAATTCTTAATTCTTAATCACGTGTTCAGCTTTACTAAAATTTCTTCAAGAATACTACCATCCACGCTTTTGGTTGATTATAATAGTAGTATGGGAGTAACGCTCTGTCTGAAATACCCCTGAAGGATCTTGGGTTGGCAGACTTTCCGATAATAATTGGCTTTTCTTTATCCCTGGCCGCATTGACAAAGAGAGCACAAGTCAATCTTTCCTTTGATTGTTTTTCCCCTTTGCATTTGCGGGATGCTTCTGCAAGCGACTTGTTTGGCAATGCTCTCAAAAACTGCCCTGTTTCGTCCATGTTCTAGATATTTTGCGGTGCCCATCCTTGCAGTATATCAGGTAGCCTTTCCTGCCACGAATCAACTGTGTCTTCGCTCATGTCACCAGCCTCTCCAGTAATAAATTTTGCCTTTATCCCGTTTCTCTTTTTGAAGCGGTCTGGCTATCCATTTGATGCTTTATATTCATCTTGCGGTACATCTAAAGCTTTTTCTTTTAGCATGGGACCAGTAATTGGCATGTTTTTACTTCGGGCCTTTCGGAACCATTCCAGTAGCACATTGTCGATTTCGTCATACTTTGCCCTTCTTGATCTTTTTATGTTGCTTGAGCAGTTCGCCTCATAGTCCTTCAATATCTCATCTTTCTTTTTCAAAATAACCTGGATTTGGGTTCTGCCACAATTAAACTTTTCAGCAAGTTTTCTTGTACTCTCGCGGATTGGCTTGACTAAACTGAATAACATCATACCATATTTTAAGATCAAGCTCCTCTCGCTTTTGTTTGCTTGAAGCCGACATAGCGTCAAGGCTTCCAAATGGAATGAAAAAGCTAAACGTGATTGTGGATTGTATAATTAAACAAAGGTGCAAAGAATCGGATACATTCGCCTGTCAAATAAAAATAACCCTTTGTTAGTTTTTGAAACGGTTCACACTACAGTAATACACTATCAAACATGGCAACAAAAAATGTAGCGAGTTCTGCTACTGCACTATGCGCTATATCAGATTTAAACATTGGGGAAGTTGAAGTACCGTCTTGGGTGAGGGGTTATCATGCTTATAAAGATTCCTGGGAAATCACTATTGGCGAAGTTCTGGACTTGCAACACGAGCCAAAGAATCAGCAGGACAAGAATGCAGTTGCAGTTGTGAAAAATGGTGAAGTAGTGAGTCACTTACCTCGGGGCCTTGCAAGCACAAAACAAGGTACAGGGATAATTTGTCATTTTCTAATAAAGAAAGGGTGCACAACAGAAGTTAAAGGTGGTGGATACGGCATGGAAGTCCCTTGTCTCTGCAGATTTGCGGGACCACAAAATCTCATTAAGCTGCTGAAAAACTTTCTGGACATTGAAAACAATCTTTCGGTGAGACAAATTCGCAAAAGAACCACAGAACTATAAGCTGCAAGAAAAAAAGCAAGAAATGAAAACACTGCCAGGATGTCGTTCTGTTTTTTGACACGTACAAGAACTTGAATAAATACTTTGTAATTTTTCTAACAAGAAGACTTTGAATGCAACTACACTTTTTAGTTTAGCTGATAAGCGGATGTTGCTGTCAGGATACCGGGTGTGAAAGTTAAGATTAAGTAACTGACAGAGGTCAGTGAAGTTGACACATCACATGCATCTTGATTTTCTCAAGTGGCCGTATTAACGGGGTTAAATTATAAAGAAATATATGAGTTAGGACATTGGGAAGTTGGCCGTTGGCCGTATTAACGGGTTTTTTTAATAAGAAAATGTATGACCATTTTGCAAGGCCAAAAAAAAGTGACCGTAATAACGAGGAGACCGTATTAACGGGGTGACCGTAAGGCGGGGTTCCACTGTAACAACGCTATAAGTATAACCCTTCTTCAGAGTAAAGTAGAAGGACTTTAGTCCGAAACGTTAATTTTCCGTTTCTACGGTATTCAAGTTCAGCTTTTTTGAAGCAGCATCGCCATTTTATCAGATAACTATAACTAACGGCTCCAAACATCATTATACATTACATAATTCGCTAAACATGATTCTGTATATTCTCCAGGATTCAACATGGGCAAAAAACGCTTTTTAAAATAGAAGAACAATTTTAAATTACGAAACAGCTGAAATAGTTATTAACAAGAACATTGTATCCAATTTAATGACACGAGAACTACACTCTTTCTTTTTTTATAAGAACAAGTTATAAAAACGAGTCAAAAAAAATTTGCTAAAATTTAAGAACAAACTCAGGATGAAGCTCAAAACCCAGGAAAATTTTTGCGGTAGAAAATTGACTGTCAAAACTCATAAATTAGCTTTGCGATACAGCATACTAAACACAACAAAAAGATTCACTGTATAAATGAGCCCTAAAGACTACTCAACAAACAGTGAAGATAATCCGCCTCTACATTCAACCGTATAAGTATACACTGACAATACCGATTTTAATTTTTTCTTTTTAATAAAAATTGCTCACAGAAATAAGAACAATTAAAGAACAAATTACGGCTGAAGACGCCAAAATATTATTAACACTGAGCCTTGGCCTATTATTCTGGTTCTTATATAACAAAAAGTCAAAAGCGTGTATGTGGCTGTATACAGCTTAAGTGCACAGATCATTGGATCATTAAAGCCATTAAGCATTCTTCTGCATCAATGACTCAAGTTCAGCTTTTACTGCCGTAATGTTAGGCCTTGGTTAGGATTCATTTGCCACACACTGTGTATTGGCCCATCTATGAAATTTCCCAATTTCGTGGCTTACAACACGAATCATATACCCAAAGTAAAAAGTGTTACTAGCTTTTGATTGGATTCCTCCTGAAAATTCTGGAGCTAGATGAGGGTATCTTTACTGGTCACATTTGTGTCGATATTTTTTTCCATCTTTGATCGCACATGTGTTTCCAAAGTCAATAAGGATGACTTTATAAGTGTCCCTGCTCTCTTCAAGAACTACGTTGTTGGCTTTAATGTCATTGTGCAGGACTTTCGTGGAGTTACTGTATGGTGTTTGTAACGTCAGCATTTAAAAGCGCTCGTTTCACCAATGTTTTCCTGAAGTCAGTGACACAAGCTTTGGAAAGTGGCAAAGAAGCCCCTTTTTGCCCCATGAAACTTTGACAACCAAATATGTGCCGCTTTCTTTCTTTACCCCAAAACGCCAATAAAAAGGGGAATGTTGGGGTGCCTCAGTTTCTGGAGAATCTTTGCTTCATAAATTCCCTCATTGGCTACTTGAAAGTCTTTTATGCATACCTCCAAACTTCCGAAGATACCATGAAAGCACACCCCAAATGTACCAGCTCCAGTTGTCTCCCCTCTCTTTACCAGATGCCCTTCAAGCTTTTTCGGCTTCTCCGATTTTTTCCACATGCTGAGAAAGTAAACTGCATAACGATAAAATCTTTCTCTCTCCGCTATCATTTGATTTTTTATTTCTGTCTGTGAAAAATATTAATTTTCAGGTAATGTAAATACTGCTCTTCTGCATTCCCGTATTCAACATTTAATAAAATAGATTAAAAAAATGTTTTCAAGAAATGTAAGTACTATTCTTGCAGTTCCGAAGTCAATAGTTGATTAATAAAATGTACATAGATACTTGTATATACACGGTAGTTTAAAATTCTATTGGTATTTACAAGGAACGATGTATTACTTAAAACCATAACATCAACAAACGTCCTTAATTCTAGAGAAAACTTCTGAAAACTGTAACAAATACCTTAAAAATTAGGTTCAAATTAGGTGTCATTGTTTGCAACCAAAGACGATAGAAGCTAGAACTTTGATATTTGTTATTTGAATATGCATAACTTTGTATACAAAGTTCGATGATATTTGTATTTATGAAAACCCTTAACATCATCAATGAAGGGTTCTGTTCAATATTAAGTTAAATATATCATTAGCCGCAAATAATTTCGCATTAGAGTTGTGATGTCACTATGAATAGCTTTTTGAATTGAGTTATCGAACTGGAATTCTGTTTCTAAGGTGTCCAAAGGCCAAGGGTTGGGCTTAGCTTTAACAAAAACTTTGCATTTGGAGCGTGCTCCACCACTCTTCCAAATCCATCCTCTTCCAACGTAGCGGTTGCCCTTTCATATTCTTCATTCGTGAAAAAAACAAAAGTTTGGACCTCTTTCCATGTCTAAATGCGTGGAAACTAACCAAAGGTCCTTGCGAAAGCAGTATCTGGTCTTGAATAGTTTTGAAGGGTGGGCTGTTCGACAGTTTCGTCACATACAGTATTTGTAATATCTTTCAAAAACTAAGAGGAACACGAATAAAAAATAAATCAAACACTGGCTCGGAACCAAAAAGAACGAGCAAACAGCAATTATTGAGCCCTAAAAGTGCTTGTTGTTAATCACATGTGCCTCTCCGTAAGGATTTATACCCATTTAGCATTTACGAAAGAAAATACATATTGTAGTCTTACTTAATGCAATCGTAACTGTAACATTTATCACAACTGTAAACCAAATTTTACTCTTCCCCCATCCAATCAAACCTTACTCTAATACAACCCTAACATTAGCCATATTTTCAACTTAACACCAACCCTAAACCTAATATGGAGTAACTGCAGAATAGCATGTTACTAACATCTGACTACGCGATTAAAGCTTTCATGCAAGTTAAATAAGAATCTTAATAGCTTGGTACGCGGTAGATAGTGTAGACAATTTTTTAATTTTCAAGATTATAGTAGTAGGTAAAAAATGCGGTGAAAATGCCCCAACTTACTCCTAACTGTAACCCTAACCCCAATCCGAACTTATCCCTAACCCTAACCCCAGCCCCAGCCCCAACCCCAACCCCAACTTACTCTTAACCATAACCCCAGGTTATATTTTGATCAGGGCGGTAGCGAGTGGTATAGTTGGGAAAGGGTTAATACCCATGTCTTAAAGATTTGCTTTGGTCATTTGCATTCTTTATTTCGTACTGACCGAAATTTATTTTGTTTCACTTAAAAAAAAAAGTTCAGAAATGTAAGGTAAAGGGTTAATTCTGCATACGAGCCAAGTGTCCCATCAGGCAAGCGGTTATCTCTGGTTTCTGTTGCATGAAGTGACTAGGAGTATTTCTACTCCTCCTGGATTATATGCTAGTCCACTGCAGGGTTACCCCCCTGCATTTAATACGCTGGTATCCATCTGTAAACCTGAGGGGGAGAGAGGCACTGATAGAGTAAAGTATCTTGCCGAAGAACACAACACACTATTCCAACAGAAATATGAGAGGGATCATTAGTTAAAAATTGGCTTAGTAATTTTAGTGGTATGAAAGTGCACAAAGTTGAAAATAGTTTTGTACGTCTGATACTCGGCAATTTTTATTTACTTCAAATGTCACAATATTTAACAGATCTGAAATGTCAACCAAATAACATTGTCTACTATTAGTATATAATCAATATTGGCAGAAACTGAACAAGCAAAGCAATTACTTCTTGGGCAGACGAAGTTTTCTTCTCTAATAGATGTTCGCCAGTTGATCTCTGTACTTTTCAATAAATTAAATGTAGACCCAATACCATCCATATTGGCAGAATTTGAACAAAGAAAGCAATAATTTGGATATCTAACAGACGTGGTAACCAGTTAAGGCATATTAGGTCAGTAACATTTAATATATCGAATGTCTCTGAATTAAATGTCAACTGATATTAACAATGTCTACTACATGATTAGCATTCACAGACTGAACAACCAATGCAATATTTTCTCGAGCATACCACTGTCTCTGTGTAATGCAGAGGGGCCTAGCCAGGGGGGGGTTCCAGGGGCTCTGGAACCCCCTTCTCAAACCTCGATCCTTCACTGTGTCAATTTTTAGAGCGACCTCACTGCGATACTTATCACTGACCAAACACCTTTAGGTGATTTGGAACCCTCCTCTTAAAAATGCTGGCTACGTCCCTGATACAGGACTGTGCCATTTTATGAACGTTATTTTATTAATCGTAAACTAAATAATATTTGATATATGATCATTATTAACAGAAACTTAACCAAAGTAATAGTTTCTTGAGTGGACTAACGTCTCTTTCTAATATAATTGTTCACCAGTTGATGCACTTGTAACATTAAATGTCACTGAAGTAATTTCAACCACTGTCAACTGCTTTAAAGTGTCTAGTAGTTGTTCATTTCGCAGTTAGAAACTGTGATATTAGTCGTTGTGTCTTGCTTACTATCATTTGCTGAGGGCATGCAGTCAACAGCATTTTTTTGAGCTCATGAGTTTCCATGTTTGATAGAGGCATTTGGCACTTCACGGACTTCAAGAAGCTCTCAAGTGTATCATTGAAGCATGTGAAGCTTGAAATGTTGTCTGCAGTTTGAAGAAATATTTGATAGACCAGTTTGGTTTTGCATAAACTTGGCAAGGTTGTTATGTCACAGTTTGGGAAAGTTCTTCAGTTGCTTCCAGGGTATCTAAGGAGCTGTTAGAAGCAAGATAAGAGAAGCTTTTTTTTAATACCAACTCCAACACACTTTGCTGTTAAACTTGATTGATTCCAGGAGGTCATCTTCCGTAATAGTCTCCTCTCCATTTATGCAGGATGACAATAATACAGGTGACAGACACACAGGTACATGTCCCAGATGTCTAAAGCCATAAAGCAGAATGCACCCAACTGCTGCCCATTCTTGTTGCTGGTGATCGTGCCTGATAGATGGTACCTTTTCAATGTCTCCTTGTGTCAATGATGAAAATACCTCTTGCCGAAAACTAGCCACCCCTTCACCAGCACGAAGCTCACGACGGCCCTGATGATCGATCACTACAACACTCACATTTATATCCAGTAGGTCTGGTGAGGAAAATACTTTTATAAGGTCACTTTTGAGTGCGGCTCGATGTACTGTAATGGATTTTGATGTAGCACCTCCTGTGTCAAAAAATATATTAATAATAAATATAATAAACAAAGATAAAAAGACATATCTTATGTCACATGGATACTAAAGATAAAATTAAAAAGACAATAACTAAATTTATATATTTAATAAGCAACCATCGTTCACCGTAAAAAAATTGAATTGGTCAAAATCGATATCTTAATTTGTTATATCGGTGAGATATATAGAGGAAAATTACCAATTTATACACTGGCTTAACATTTCTGGTTTGTACAGTTATTGATTTTTGCTATTGGTCGCTCTATTACTACTACTACTACTACTACTACTGGACACGATGGGCCTGATAGGTCTGTACGGTGCTGACAAATCGTCTCCAGTTCCTCCGATCTTGGGCATGCAGTACAACGTCCTGGAAGTCCAGGCCAGTCGCTTCGCTGAACTTGCACCTTGTAACTCTGATCTCTGGTCGCTCTATACAAACTGAAACAAAGGAATATAACTCAAATCTTATTGCAGTTACTGTACAATTTGAAAACACAAATATAAATGCACAGGAAATTTAAATGTCTTGGCAAATGATCATTTTCACCACCCATTGTTGATCCTTGCTTGAAAAGAACGTAAAAGCTTATTGAAACATATTAGAGAAACATCTAAAAATATTAGAATTCAGCAGATGATATGTGATTATCATACAGTGTGTTTGTTGCAATTTCTCTTGCCTTTGGCTTCGTAATGAAACTTTTCGATGTTTGATGGGGGTATTTTTTTCGCCCATGTATGAGTCGAGGTCAGATTTTTAAATCGATCTCCCTGTCCCAAACTTTGACTTGTTCACTAGCAAATATACTATCAGCTGGTTGTATTTATAATTTAATCTTAGATTTAATGATATCCCGATATAAATGAGAACAATACTTAGATATAGAAATTGTAGACTCCTTCCTAAGCCCACAGCCACTGAAATTCTCCTTGTCTTTTGTACAATTTGGATTATATTTTAGTTACTTGAGGTAAAAGGCTTTGTTACATTGTAGTCGCGTTCACGCAACCAAATCAAAGAGACATTCGTGCATGAATATTTGTTGCCATCTTGACTGAAAATTTGTGTTAGCACTGTACCTGGCAATAGCGACATGTTTAACCTCCTTCCCTCCATGGAATTGAGCCCCAACCCCATCCCATACTGATCTTTCATTTAATTGATGTGTGCTGGGATATTTCCCAATGTCCACACTGTGGGATTGCTGGAATTAAAATAAACAGCCAAACTCTATACGATTTTGTAAAATCACTCACCTGGGCCCGGTTGCTCGAAAGTGAGTTAACTTTTAACTCAGAGTTAAAGTCGCTAACTCAGAGTTAAATTGTAACTCCGAGTTAGTTTCGGTTGCTCGAAAGCCGGTTTGCGCTAACTCTGAGTTAAACTGTGAGTTAAATCGAGATGAAATTAACTCGGGTATCGAGGTGAGTTAATGTGGTCTTAGACACATTTAATTTTAAAATAACTTGTTGGTAAAAGTTGCTTAATCCAGCCAAATTATTAAAGTTGTAAATCCAGTAATGAAAACTCGGTAATGTGTTATATACAATATAAATTATATATTTTACCTTTCATATGTCAATCTGAAAATCATAAATATGACAATAATTAAAATATATGCAGTTAGAAATTACTTCAGGTACTAACAACATACCAGTTATAATATATATATACATTTTGCAAAGGTATTGATTACTCTCACATATTTATTCTGTTTTAATCATGAACAAGATTTTGTCCAATATCTATGAAATATTTAAAATGATGTGAACATTTAAGTCTTTTAAGAGTGCCAAATGTTGCTAGCAACATAATACACAGACTCATTAAAATAATACATTAGTATATTGCTACTTTGTTTTCCACAATATAACAGTCATGATTCAATTTAATTTAATATCACATATTGAAAAATTACTTCAATGTTTTTTTACAAAAAATATAGTTTGCAAGTTATTGCAAGACCAAATTTCAGTTTAGCAGCTGAACCCGAAAAAACTATAGTTGCCAGTTTTGATAAACTACATGAACCATGTTAGTAATAGTACGTATTTATTTTATTTAAATTCCATCCTCCAATTTTAATTTTTCTGCCAAAATGTTCACAAAACAGGAACTTAAATTGCTCTTGACTAACAGCAGTGATGTCAGCAACTGAAATAAAATCTTTGGCACATGCTGTCAAAATTTTTTGCCTCAATCTGTCGCAAATAAAAGAAACACCAACATGTATCTGCCACTTGTGAAGAACGTTTGTGTAAAGCTAAAAATTTTATTTAAAAACGTTGTTACTCAGTGGGTAGAGCATCTGATCGGTAATCAAAAAGTTGGGGGTTTGATTTCTGTCAGTGACTTAGTAATTTAAATGTAGACAAATATAATACTAATGCTATAGTTGATGCTTTTTTCATTTTTCTCAATATAATTTATACTGTTTTGTAAAAAAATAGCAAAATATTTTTAAATTATTTTTATATATTTACAATGGTCAAATTCAAAAAGTGAAACACTTTTAACACCAAAAAAGTATATATTTCATGTGGTTTCACAAGCTCATTGTTAAATAAGCAGGAAACTTGTTCAAATCATAAATTTAGAATCAGATGCATCTCCAAACTCTGTTATCTTTTCAAACAGATAACTGCTAAAGCTAGTACTGATGAATATACTTACACTTACGAGCTTATGGTTTAATTTAACAAAAATTGGTTCATCATCATGTGCTGAAATTTCAATCAGCAGCCATTTTATTCATTAAATGTTACTATTTATTATAAAATGATCTGAATTTTCAAATATATTGACTATTGTAAAACCTGACTTAAAACAACCATCCCTAAATCAGTGTTACAGATGATGAACCAGCTCAGATTTAGATACTGTAGGAAAAAAAACTGAAAAACAGTTGACAACAGAATCAATTCATAATTCACTGTTGTAAAACAGTAGCATCTGATTAGGTCACACAACACATTTTGTTCTAATATAGTATTTTGATTTTCTCTTTTGTTCAAATATAGTATTTTCTGCATTTATACATGTTTATGAGGGTTTTATGCAAAAATGAAGTGATATTTGTTATTCTATTCTTGCATAACAATTTCCTTATCCTTTGCATATTAATCTTAAGAAATTGACATAATATGTCGACGTTGTTTTTTTAAAACATTTTTAATTAAGGCCATCCCCATAAAATGTTTCGTTTCCCATCGCCCTCCCTCTCGTAAAGGTGGGTCGGTCGGTCGGGCAAAAAAAAAAAAAAGGAATGAATACAAGAAGGGGTTGGGCTGCCAAGTGCGAAAGCTTGGTTACGCGGTCATTTTCAGCTGCAGCTGAAAAAAATCCTGACGTAAAAGCGGTCATCAAAGACGGCCTGCAGAAGTCATTATCTATACTCAACAATCGATTTAGCCGATTGTCTTTGAAAGGTTGCCAGTTTTAGATTTTACCACCTGCCAGTGACAAGCAGATCCAGGAGCAGTTTCTTCCAATTCACGAAATTGACGAGTCTATTAAAGTGGACGAAACTCAAAAGGCAATTCTATTGAAGAAAGAAAAGCTGCAGGCATGGTATAAGGAACATTGCAGAATACGGCAATATTCATTTCAAGTAAAGAAGTGCTTAGCTGCTCCACCGTCCGATCAACATCGAGAGGAAGTGAAGAATGCCATCGAAACAAATGGATCCTTAACTGATCACAACAAAGTTTTGCTTCAGCGAGCCATTGAACAAGCACCATCTGTTGAAGGGCTCCTTAAACATAAAGATGCTGACGCCGTCAACGTTGATTTCATCCGTGAGGTGATAAGAATGCCTGTTTGCAAGACTTGTCGTCCCCCACGCCTTCCACTCCTCGAGTTTAGACAGTTGAAGTGGCTTCCAGACCCTCAATTTACGGATGCAACCAAGGAGCATTACAAAGCCTTTGATGACATCTTTGGTCAAGACACCGTAGAGGTTGATCGTGCAGGAGCAAAGACACAAGACAACAAGTCTGAGAAGGCTTTATACTTAACAAAAGAGAAGGTACGTGGTGCAATTGAATGTGTGAGCTGTGGCAAGTGGAGGTGCGTGTATGCTCCCACGAAGCCCTCTCGTGCAAGCACGAATGAATTCCATCAGGTCGTCGATACCCTAATGTACACGTGCGGTGCCCCAATCCTTCCAGAAGGACACCCTGTGGCAGAAATCTTCATCGCACGCCAGGATATTTCATGCAATGATCCAGTAGAAAAGCAGTACTATTCGTGCAAAAAGTTTGACCTGATCTGTTGCAGATGTGGAAGCACAGAACCCGACGCACCGCTCAATGAAGAGATGAAACGCCAATACAAAGTGGTTAACCCTGTTTGCCGTACCTGTTCCGAAAAGGGCGCCAGGCCTGTTGTCTCTGCACCAATGACGGTGACAGCATCCGCAGGAAAGAAGAAGATGAAGAAGAAGCATTGAATTGAACTCTGTTTTAAAACTAAATGACAGATTGAAACTGTTAGAAAGTTACTGTTTAATGAAAGTTACTGTTTTAATGACGAAAAAAGTCTTGACGAAATGTTGCTTTCCAACAAACATTCATTTTGTGTTCCAGTTTACTTTTGCATATTAAATCTCACGTTTAGTCTGCAAGATATAATCAGATGTAAAAGATGTACATTAACAGGACTATCAAATGTCTATAAAAAAGGCTAAAAAAACGAAGTATCGATGATAATTTAAGACAATTGGTGTTAATAACACAAGATCGTGTGCTTTTAAATTAAAGTACTTGCTTCTTTACAAGTGATTCTAGAATTTTTTTTTTTTTTTTTTTTTACTTTTCCAAAAAAATGGGTCGGTCGGGCGATGGGAAACGAAACATTTTATGGGGATGGCCTTACACCAAAGTCGATATCTTATTCTGAATGCATCTTTCACTTTCAAACCAACAGTAAGAGTCACCCCACCGGAAATCACAAGAGTGCGCGCTCTGAAATACATGCCAAACTTACAAAACGGGGCTAAAACACTCATCGTTTGTGAGGCGACAGGAACTTTTCCTCTCAATTTCACTTGGTACAAAGGAAGCACTATCATTAAAACCGAGTCTAAGGCAGAAATGAGGTCCAGCGTTCTTGTAGCTAAAACTAAGGGGTTGTATTCGTGTAAGGTTACCAACACTAAAGGCAAGGACTTGAAGGAGATAACAGTTTTAGACAAGAAATCTTATAACAAAACTAGACGATACCAAGGTAAGTTAGTTTGTTCAATTTATTACAGGAAATTTTTTCCGTGGTTGCTAATGCTATATATTGCCATTGCGTTTACTAGTTCAACTTTCATGGCTATTACTTCTTATTGTTATTACTTTTTACTTAGCCATAATCATTGCTTCATATTGTCATTATTACGTTCGACAAAGAAAGAAAGCAGTCCTAACTTCAAAGTTATGACGTCATGTGCTGACACGTGCTGGAACAGACCAGTTTCGAATTCCTTGTAGCTACTGACATAAATGACTGCAGACTCAATTTATACAGTCTTACCATTGCTTTGATATTTTAACTATTCAAAAATACTATTGGCATTTAGGAAAATATAACTCTATTGTATTACTATTAGTGAGTTTCTATTGTCATTGTTAATGCTATTGTATTGCTATTACTGAGTAGCTATTATCATTGTTAATGCTATTGTATTACTATTACTGAGTTTCTATTGTCATTGTTAATGCTATTGTATTACTATTACTGAGTTTCTATTGTCATTGTTAATGCTATTGTATTGCTATTACTGAGTAGCTATTATCATTGTTAATGCTATTGTAT
>JANCMA020137127.1:0-14311 GCA_024336925.2 Zoanthus solanderi
GAGATGGCAAGGAGACGGTCAAATTCCCAGAGGAGGCGGCTTGTTGAGCCGGCTGCCGGCCCATTTTGAGAAGGCTGTATTAGCCCTTTTAGAGGAGACTGGCCAGGAATGAGTAGTGAGCGACAGATTCCAAAGGATTTTTATGTGTTATTATTGGGTTTAACAGTTCAGCATGATCTTTTAATTTCAAATCCAAAATGGTAACATATCTAGACCCATAGAAGTTTTCTTCATTTTTCTCAGAATATTCCAAGCTTGTCTTTACAATTATCTCTGGCACTTATGCATCCTTACCTGTCACGACATAATTGAACATAGTTCTCATCAGTGCATGTCTGGCATTTGTATATCCTGAACTATCACGACATCCAAAGGCTGAACATAGTTCACATCAATGCATATCTGGCACTTGTACATCCTGACCTATCACGACATCCAAAGGGTAAACAAAGTTCTCCTTGATACATATCTGGCACTTGTACATCCTGACCTATCACGACATCCAAAGGGTGAACATATTTCTCCTTGATACATATCTGGCACTTGTACATCCTAAACTATCACGACATCCAAAGGCTGAGCATAGTTCTCATCAATGCATATCTGGCACTTGTACATCCTGAACTATCGCGTCATCCAAAGACTGAACACAGTTTTCAGCTGTGCATATCTGGCACTTGTACATCTTGACCTATCACTGCATCCAAAGGTGAACTTAGTTCTCATCGGTGAATATCTGGCACTTGCGCATCCTGTCCTAACACTACATCTAAAGGCTGAACATAGTTCTCATAGATGCATGAGCAAAATAATCATTTAAAGCTTTGAAAACAGTTGTTGTCCTGGGATAAGACAGTTGAATTACAGTGCTGAAAAGCCGTATCAAACGCTTTCCACTAATCTCTACTTCCAATCACAACAGCAAGATTTTTGTGGTTCTCCTTCATACATTGGGAGATATGTTGATTAATAACTCGGAAACGATAAACATTCTGCTGGAATTCGGGTTTGGCTCTGAGCATAGACTTGACCACAGGAGTAATCAAAGCAGGATCTCTTGACGACAATAGCACAGATTTTAATGAAATACATAAGTCTTTACAATATTTCCATAGCATTTATGGCAAGGTCTATATCAGCGTCAATGACTTCACTCCATTCCTGGTCAGCTAATGCAAGATGTAAAGCTTGTTTACAATGGTCTCTGCAGTCGTGTATTTGTACTGTACGATTTATAGACTTCCGTTTTGTTCCAGCCAGAATTATAAATCCTAGTTGATCCATTTTCATTAAAAATAAATTGGGTAGGCATTTCAAAAGAGATCTTCAAGGTTGGTTAATGCATTATAATAGACACCAATCATCTCTCGAGGGAAAATCAATCATCACATTCCATCCAGACAAGGCCTGAAACAAGTTCACATCTAGCCTATTGACATCACCTCCACATAGCACCACGGTGTTATGATTTTTTTCTAGTTCGTTGTCAACAAAGGTAATGAGATTCTCTACTAGAACTGCATCCTTTAGGTAGACTGTATAACCCACAGATCAAAAAGGGATGTTAAGATGGCAACGAAATTGTAAGGCATAACATTTCATACTAAGACAAACAATAAGCGTCCAAAACTTTCAAATTATTTCTAAAACAGATGGCAACACCTCCTTTTTCCCATTTATCCAGATCCAGCCAGTCCTTATCTTGTCTACATATATAATAACTAGGAAGGTTTACAAACAAGCCCAGAACATCGGCCTTGAAATATGATTCTGAGACTATGCATACAAGTAAATTGATATCATTATTGTATTAAATTAGCAACAAGGGCGACTGAAGCACGGATGCAATTTTTAGACTTTACCAAGCCACAAATGTTTACAAAAAGACATTTATTTTAGGAACGGCAAACCCAGTTATTTTCCGGGACTTAGTAGAATTGATACGATGAATGTAAATTAGATTATTTTTGTCCCTATGATGGCTACTCCTGGAGAAGGGGTGGTGACTTTTAATCAGCTCAGTGTTTTATGCTTGTTTTTAAATGGCCAATTAAAGCGATGAGTCTTTCCATCTTGTCACAGTCATCAATGATGTTGAAGGCTTGAAAACAAACTTACAGAACGAGAGAAGCTGTTCATGATTTATTGTGTTGGAAACTTGGCAACTATGGCTTCTGTTCTTTGAGTAGATAACTTGATTGAACTTCGCATTAGCCACATCAGGTCCTGGTTGCATGTGCATGTTCATGTAAATAGTCAGGTCTATTAAGAAGCCAGCTTGCTCAGGAACAGCCATCAAAGTCATTCTGTGTATCTCCAATTCTAAGATATGTCAGGCCCATCTCTCCCTCGAAATAAAATACACTAAGATACGGTGTTTGTTAAAAAAGGTGCCACAAAGACAGAGCCATGGTCTTTGCTATCGGTTAGGTCAGCCTTCACAGTCGTAAAAGTGTTAATAATACTAGAAACTATGAAGCAATATAAAAATGAGTAGGGAGCTTGAGTGAGGGTGGTACTGTAGCCATGTTAGTGCCTTGTCGTGGTAATCTTGAACAGTTAGTTATAGAACAGTGTTGCACGTACCAGTTAATCATGGCAAATACCACTATATTTAAATACTATAACAAATTAGCAAAAAATATACTTTCTGTTTTTTTACTGTGAGTTTGTTACTAAAGATGAAAATTATAATTGGAATCATGGCCATTAGTTAACACAGAATCGCTCAGGCTACCCCAAACCTTAAATAATAATAATAATTCATTGTTTATTGTTTATAATATTATAATAATTAAATATCTTTCTTATAAATAATATTAATAATTGTAATAAAACAAATTAGTATTAATGTTAATATTGGATGTATAACCTACCACGCAATCTGCATTTTGTGTCAGTCGTTTTAGAGTCAAAACAGAGTTATATGGCTGTACTACAACATCACTAATATCTTCCTGGGAACAATAGAGAATACAAAACATTGTTCAATTTTATCCATGGCAACCATAGCATGGCAATTTTAACCATGGCAACTATGGCATGGCAATTTTAAACATGGCAATTTTAAGCTTGGCAGTTTCAAACATTGTCTAATTTTAAACACGGTTCCTAGCAATCAGACTCACTATACTTTATGGTAGTTTAAAGGGAGAAACATGGTGTTTGAGGGAAAATGAAATGGCAATTTTGAGAAGGACCACCAGAGAGCAATAGTGAGAGCAATGTGTGGTGCAAAACTGATGGGAAAAAAGAGGACAGAGTACCTAATGGAGATGTTGGGATCGAAGGAAACAGTGGTTTAGATGCCAAAGGCAAATGGAGTGAGATGGTACAGGCATGTGTTGAGAAGGGATGATGGGCTTGTTTTGAGAAAAGCGTTGGAGTTTGAAGTGAAGAGCAAGAGGAAGCGTGGACGACCAAAGAAGACGTGGAAGATGCAAGTGGAGAAGGAGAGCTAGAGTGTTGGTTTGGAGAAGGAGGATGCCATGAACAGGGCTCGAAATTAAAAAAAATTCCAAGTTACCTTTTGGCGACTATCAAAGAAAAAAAGGTCGCCAAATGCAAAAATGGAGTGCCAGATAATACAAGTACAGAAACTCAGATAAGAGCCTCATTTAATTAGCATTGCTGTTCGGCTTCTGGCAGATTGTGCCTGCAGTTGTGGGACAGACCGAAATACTCGATCTTGAATGACTTAAAACTGACACGAAAACATGAAGGAAAAAATTCCGGTAGACTTCTGCATGACAATCTCACCTTAAGCAGTAAGCTAATAAGAATAAGTAATAAGAACATTTCAGGGTTAATTAAGCCAGGAACAACCGAATCTTTCACATCGAATGTCAGAAATCGTACGATGCAAAGGCAACAAACATGGCGGATAGCCATTTAGTACTAGACCTCCTCTTCTCAATGTAAATCCGCTCGTTGAATTATGCTGATTTCAGTTAGAACGTGTCTTTGCACGAAAAATTTGGACCAAGGCCTGCATTCCAGAATTTTTTGCTTGTTTTGTTCGTTTGTTTTAGTTTTTTACAGGAAATTGACAAAACAGTCAACAGTTGTATTCACAGGGGAAAACGAATGCCAGGAATCCATGGAGAGAGAAAGAGCCAGTTGCAAAGACATTTAGTAGTTGAACACTGATAATATTATAAAATGACTGAGATTGTTTTTTGCGAGAATTAATTTGGAATTCCTTTTGCAGAAACGCAGAAGCAAGACTTTGAAATTGTTTGATCTCACCTTTAAGCTTTTATATATCAAAGGATCACAGTCGCCAAAGTGGCGACTAAAGTCGAATTTTTAGTCACCAAGTTCAAAGTTTTAGTCGCATTGGCGACTGTATATGTCACAATTTCGAGCCCTGCTCTGGTAAGCAATTCAAGCATTAACCTGGCCTCAGCTATGGCAAAACTATCATTGAATGTTTAAAAATATGAACTGGTACAGCAGGGATTGACACTAACAGAAGAACAGTAGCCAACTACAGTAGCCACACACTAGTAGAAATTCAGTTTCATCTAGTAAGTTGACCTTCAATTAAACTGCCAATAAATTACATCACAAACAGAGTAATGCACACAGCACACTTGTGATCTTTGTCTCACTTCATAGCACTTTGATTTAATTGCCTGGAAGTTGAGAGCTTGCTTTCAGTAAACCTGAAACATCTGCATAATATGAAAATTCTACAATTTTTTGATTGTTTCTTACATCATTGGAACTTTTGCTTTATGCACTGTTAGTCAAACTACATTGAAGGTTATTCTGCTGTTACTGTAACAAATCAAACTTAACACTTGGCTAGTAAAAATGTAATGGCTAGTAACATCTAAGTTTTCACAAGCCACTAGACTAGTAATTTGAACAGGGTTCCTGCAGGTTCCAACCCAGGAAATTTGAGACCTTTTTAAGACTTTTTAAGACCCAAACTTTCAAAGTTTAAGACCTGTGAAAATTAAAATGTTGCTCAACACAATCTATTGAAAGATTAGAATGCTGCAGCCCAACAGGATTGCGGGTTTTGAAGTAACTGCTCCTGCACTTTTCCGTGCCTTTTGCGATGCTTCTTCGAGGCATTCTGTGTGCACAACAAATAACATAGCCAAAAAAACTTCAAGTTTTAATCTGTGAAAGGAACATCTTGACTTAAAATCAAATTTAAGACATTATAAGACCTAAACAAAGAACTTTCCCAATTTTAAGACCTTTTCAAGGCCTTAAAAACTCAAAATCCAAAATAAGACTTTTTAAGGACCCGCGGGCACCCTGTTTGAAAAATTAGTGTTCAGCCCCAGTTCAGGAGACTATCAAGTTTGTGCTGGTTTTCTAAGGAAGATTAAAAACTGACTTAGTCATACACCTGCTATGGAAATAACATTTTATGTGTACCAAATTTTGATGGCAAGTTGGAAAGACAATCCTGTCATAGATGATAACTGAAGTGCTTTTCTCAAGTATGACAATAGAAGTGAAAAAGTTTATCGAGAGTCTAAGGAAGGTCTCCTGAAGGGTCATTTTTTGTTTTGAGCCTAGACCCTAATGATCTGTATTATATTCATTATTGGTAGGTACATGTAATTTAGGCCTACATATTTAAAATTTAAAATATTCATGATGCAAAATAGCAAAAAAAATTTTGTAGACTCTACATTGACATAGTTTCCGTTCTGGTACTAATTTTAAAGAAAAAACACCTCTAAGAGCTAGCTTTTGATAGATCTATGGTCGAACCAAAACGACTAGCTTATCTCAATCGTAGCACTATTATTACAAAACAAATGACGATTACTAAATTCAAATACAGACTGAAAAAATGCGAAAAACAAACGATGCTTCAGTTTACGTGATAGAAAAACACGGTAGCAAATATCGCTCAATCGCCGAAAACTTTGACATACATTCCTCACATACCTGTAGAATTTCTTTTCTTTCTGTGTAAAAAAAGTTTGGGCTTGTTCTTAAGTAGTGCAACGCTTTCCCTGTCAAATTCTTTTTGTATGGTGTCAATTTGTCTTTCTTTCGATGGCGCTGTGTCAGATTTTGGAGACGATATACTATTCAAAAGAAAGGAAATAGAACGTTTAGGAGAAAATTAAAGTTGGCATGGGATGAAAGTTTTCGTATTTTTACCCAAAATGTCCTGCAAAGAACACGAGAAACAAAACCACTATCGCCATTGCTGTTATCCGCCATTGCTTCATTTCCGATTAGCCTCGTTTCAAGGACTCGTTCATCGCTAAATTTAGTTTGCTCGCTCCAATCCCCAGAAGAAGAGAGCGAACCTGGGGTGGTGGGGAAGGAGGGGAACATCAGCTTCAGACTTGTTATCATCATCGAGTTTTGTGAGCTTTCGTCTACCAGGCTATAGCCTTTAACGAATATAAAAGAAACTCAAAGCGAAAGAACTACAGATATAGATAATACGATGTGTGAAAAATAAATTAGAATATCGTTTTCGCTCATTCATGCGCGCGCATGCGCAAGCAATGAATGAGTAATGAGGGGGTGAAGTATCGACGGAAGTGATTTGTGGACGGAAGTTCTGGACCGTAGACAAAAGCTAAATTGTCTTGCGAGCATGGCTCAATTGTAGACTTTTTGACTTTCATGTGCACGGACCTAATTCGAGGCCAGTACTGACCTTTTTTTATTTTAGTTTTTTTTTTTAAACTTAAAATTGCCTATAAGGCCTTTTTCTTACTTTGTAATACAATTTATGATTAAAACATTTGGAAACTTTTTTGATTTAATCATTAGACTGTTTAATAGGCATGAATGAAGTGGCTCTAAGAGCCCTTTGATTGCTGTATGCCGGGATACCAAACCCTTTCGGACACGTTGCTGATCTTTGTCAATAACGCGCACATTAAAGCCATACGGCAAAAACGAGTTACATTGATAATAATTCAAAACCGTTACCTAGTCAACATAACTCATCAGCATTTTTATTGGTTTTAGTCAACATATCTTATTAGCATTTTTATTGGTTTTTGTTGCCTCAAATTCTTTTAGTTCATATTTTAATTTGTTTTTCATTTTATATCGTTTTGTCTATATCTCTTGTTCTTTCGCTTTTAGTTTCACTTATTTTCGTTAACTGGAATTTGTTGAAAACGCAACAATGTTTCCGGGTTGACGGCTGAACGTAAAAATTTAAAAACGCCGAGTTCTACCACGAACTTGAAGGTGTACAAATGTTTGCAAACTTGTCTTATATTAACTGCACAAGCTCAGATTGTATATTATTAGCGTTTTCAAATAAATACGGATACGAGCCATACATCGGTGAAAGTGGCCGCCGTTTAGATAATCGCATCAGAGATCACCTTAACTACATAGGCAAAAACCATCAATCTAAACCTGTCTCTCACCATTTTAATTCTTCTAATCATTTTATTTCTGATTTGTAGCAATTGGTCTTTCTGTCATCAACGGCGGTAACGATTTTGTAGTAAGACTAAAGAAATGCGACTAATTCACGCTTTGGGCAGTCTTAATCCCCACGGGATAAATGAACTCTTCACTTTCTGTTAACCTTCTGCTGTCCCGGAACCTTTTTGTCTTTTTAACAATTTTTTTTATACATCCCTATCCTTTTATTTCCTTTTGTTTTTTACATACCTATCTCATCGCGTTATCTTGCTTTACATCGCTATATAAACAATGCACCTCTTTATATTTATAATCCATGCATTCACTCCGACAAAGGACTACAGTCTGAAACGTCAGTTTTTTTAATATTCTTTCTCAATTCACCACGGTGTAAAATTTACAAAAATTAACTACTTGTATATAGGGATACGGGAGAACGTGCGAGAACGATTTAAAGACAAGAATTTGTAGACGCGGAAGTTTTTGAAACCGTAAAATTTTTTTTTCCGTTTTATAATAATTATATCCGAATACGTGTAGACAATGCCTTAGTTCGTGTTTTGTTTACAAATACACGCACTTTCTGGCCACACAATGAATTTGAAATTATAAATACTTGGCTGCACTCGCCATTACTGCTGTAGCCAGCGCATGCGTCTATCTATAAATAAAGCGGTCAAATCCGTCTCTAACCCTTAATGATAAACATCTTCAAGAGGGGCTGATAAATAACATGGAGTGGTTAATATAGTTGATTACAAAAATGTAAATCATGTTAATACGGACCTTAAGCAACGAGGACAAGAACGCGAACGACGTCGGCACAGAAAAATCCCATTTCCTGCTTACTTTTTACTTCTTTGTGCGGTTCATAAGGGTTTTTCTTGTTTTCGTTTTTGTTTTTTTGTTTTCTTTTTGTTTTTTGTTTGTTTTTTTTCTTTTTTTTTTGTTTTTTTTTTCCTGTTTTGTTTTCAAACTTTGTGAGCAGAAAGTGATTAAATGTTTCTTCATGAAGCTAAACAAGTACTCAGAACGTTTTTGTTATTACGTCCTTGCAGTCGTGAGTACTCTAATAAAGGTCTTCTCAAGTTTTAATTTTATAAGGTCCCTACTTTTGCACTCTGGAGTGAAACAATCATTACAACTTTGTTTAAAAGTCCTATGTGCTGGCGATATTGCACAGATTGTAAATTTCGGTATTTGTCAGCAAGTGAAATGCCGGTGATTTCTCCCTATTTCCTTCCCGACAGTCGTTTCGAACAATCTCTTCTGCCTCGATTCTCATTGCTGTGGCAACCTTTGCAACTGGTATCTTAGATAAAATCCAACCTGTTAACCGAAAAGGAATGAAAGAACTTCAGATTTACAGATCACAGTCGAATATACAGTTATTTATAGAATGAAATTAATACACTACGTTTCTTCACACTTAAGGCCAGACCAATTTAATTTTTCGAATCACGGATTTTTTTTTCAAATTTTAAGGGTCGGTCGGTCGGTCGGGAAAAAAAGTAAAAAACAAAAAATTGTCTGCAAGGGAACGAAAGTTATGTTTTCTCCGCATTTAGAAATATGTTAAAGAAGCTCTCGGATTTTGGACTTTGCTAGGAAAATTTTAAGATTAAAACTTAGAACGTTTAAATTGATATCAATGTTATCGCTTTTCTTGAAGAATCGTTCTTTTTTATTTTATTTTCATTTCTCCAGAAAAAGGGTCGGTCGGGTCCGTGCTTCGAAAAATTAAGTTGGTCTGGCCTACTTGCAATTAAGAATATTTATAATTTCAAAATTTTTTAATCTTTTAGAAATAACGTTTACCGCTCGGCAGAACGCTGATTAGAAAACTGTAACTTTGAAATAAAATGCTAGAAATACCGAAACTATATAATACAGAAACAAAATCTTAAGATTTCTATTTTAATCCGCATCGAGGTAAAGAAAGCTGTTTTAAACTATTCCAAAATGAATTACTTGTGACATATATGAATTCATGAACATGCAAAACTTCTATTTAAGGAAATGACATTTATTAGCATTTGTAGAGAACTGTCACAAGTTTTTTTTTTATACAAAAAAGCTTCAAAAAACACTCAGATAATACTTAGGCACAAATTTTAAGAACAGGCTAAAAACAAACCAAGGTCAAAGTTTTGGTCAAACGACATGTTTTCTGTTTTAGGTATTTTTTTGTTGCAAATATGCACCGTCACAGACAAAAGGTGAAATCCATTGTTGCGTTGGCTTGTTCAGCTACTAAATTCGAGAACTTAACTCATGGTCAGCAAATCGTACATAAACATAACATAAACATTGCGATCGCATTGATTTTGGCTTGGCAACAAAGGAACTTCAAAGGAGCAAGGAGACAAAATCAAAGCTTCCATGAAATTATTGTCAAAATACTTCTAAAGCCCCCCAAAACATACAGTTTTTAAGTTTTATAAAGATAATTTTCCTGAGCTCACTAATGTATGCATGTTTGCGTGACCCTAATCTTAATGACAAATGGAATGCACTATCTTTGCATATAGAAAACTTTCCTCAAACTAAACTGTTTTCTTCCATGCAATCCTAACGGTTTCGATGTTATTATCAAACACTTAAACTTTCAAATATTTTCAAAATATTTATAAGATAACCTGAAAAACACTAAAAATGTTGAACACAGAGATTTATTTCCTCTTGAATGCAAACGCAGCAAGCTCTAGCAACAATTGTAAAGCTATGACTTTGGGCGTTTTACAAACTGATCAAAATTTCATGTCATGTTTCATAAATAGATTTAACTGGAAGTCTTCGGCCATGAGTTAGTCAAGATATTAATCCCTAAATTTATAAGGGTCTATTTAATTTCTGTAAAATCTCCGTTATTCTATACTTCTATATATGTTGTAATATTTCAAGAAGCATATTAATGAAACAATTTGACTTTGAAATGCTAAATTGAAAAAAAAAATCCATTACTAAGGCAAATGTTAGGAAGCAAATTTTATTTTTTCACATTTTATTTGCAAGCTTTAAAGATATTCTAAATGATAGGACATTGTTGATAACTCAGGTAAATCTGTGAAACAAAATATGCTTTGTTTTTTTGAAACCTCATTCGGAAAGTTGTGAACGACAAAAAAAAAAATAGCTACAACTTTTTTGTGATTAGATTTTAGTTTTCAAGTTTATTCTTTTCTAGTAATATCGAAAACTTTGAATTTTTGTCATCTGGAAGTGGAAGTAACTTTTCGAAGCAAAAATACTTTTCTTATTTTAGAAAACTTGCAAGTGGGTCAAGTTTTCAGATCAATCCATCCTATCACGTTGTCCGAATTCCCTTTTTCTTTTCTTTTCGCTTTCACTCCTTTTAGAATTATTTCAGATGCAAATTTAAGAGTTTAATTTTGACACTTAGAAGGTCTCCCAGAGCGTTCTTTGCAAAATACAGTTGTGTTTATTCTAAGCTTTAATTGAAGGAAAACTCGGTACGACATCTTTAAAACGCCCCAGGAACGAACAAAAAGCAAAATAAAACATTCTTGGAAAAAAGTTCTCTAAGCAGATGAAAACTTGCGATTAGTTAAAAAACAACCAGAAAAAAAGAAGTAAATATGAGGCAAGAAATACATGTATGATGTTTTAGGAACATTTATAAACACGAGACAAAAGTGACAAACAGAAGTAGATAATTTGACCTCAACAACTACTTCACAGCCCATTTGGATTCTTGCTAACATAATGAAGCAATGAGCCTTTCTAGCGAGAGTGATGCAACGCTAAAATGCACAACCTCTCAGAGTACAGGTAGCAGATTATGCGAGTTATACCACAGAAAGAACGCAAATCCAAACCAAAAGACTGTTTCTGACTTAAGTCAGTTTCCAGACAATGCGGGTGAAGAACTGCAAGGTAAAGAATGCAACGAAGAAGAGAAGACGGCCAATGTTGCAAGAAAACTTGCAGAGATTGGGGACGCTCTCTGTTATTCTAGAAGCACCGTGTTCACACGAGGATATTCTTGGGTGACTAATTTTTTTGTACACCATAATCCTGATGACCTTCTTAGAAGGAAACTGTTCACACGCCATCGTTTGATAGATTTGGAGCAGAGTTTTGCGGTAGTGTCTCACGACCTTAAGGCAAAAATTTTTGCTCGACAATTGGCTTTGGTTTCTGATTTGTTGGATCAAACAAAAGGAAGAAGTATATGTGAACCATCTTAAATACAAGACCTTTGGTTTACGGGCTCTTGTGTACGCGGCACGTAAGAAATGAAACACTTTGTGGACTCTCAGATATTCGCTGTTGTACTAACACAAGAACGCTTTTAGTGACAAATTATCCAAATCGTTTTGTTTAGTCTTTTCTCTCAGTTTTCTCCCTATTTTATATTTTTTATAGTTTTCATGTATTGCTGATTTATTACCTCAATCTTAAATTGTTAAAAATATTTACCTTTAACATGCCTTCAAGCATTTGTACAAGACCGCCAGCTACGCATCTTACTGTTAAGATCTTCCGAGTACAAGAACAAGATGACCAAAACACAACACACGAGACTGTTAAAATAGTTTATTTCCAACACTTTTATGTTAGTTTATCACAAAAATTTGTAAAGTGATAGAATATAAATTACTTTGAAATTGTTATTTTGGCCCTTACTCCACTCTAAAGTGCATGTTACACATTCTTTAATGCATTCAATGTTGAGACAAAACTGCAAAGTTTTACTTTCTTTCACACTTTAAAACGAAATGTTAAGAAAGCTTCTCCTGAATTAAATATGTTTTCAGTTAATTGACTAGAAGCTGGAAAATTTAAGAAGATTTTTGGTGATACGGTTATAGTGAACAGACGCCAATATTCAATATTCAGTCTGTAGTCATCAATAGAATTCTTTCCAGGATTAGCGATAAATAAAATAAATTACATTCCGTTCAGTTGTCGCACTTCTCCAGAGCATCACTAAGCACTGCCATGTCTCCTTTGATATCGCTGGCAAGTTTAAGAATTTGATCCTTGGAGTCCAGGACTTCAACGGTTTCCGTATACGGGTTATAACGAACCGAGAATGGCCTAGGAATCTTTGTAGCAAACTCCCTGTGAAAGGATTTCAGAGATCGGTTTTGTAAAAAATTATTCTAATTTCAACATTATATTCAAATAAAGCTGTCACCTAACGAGATATTTTTAACGGCAAAAATACACTTAAAACTCAACTAAAATTTTTCAAAACAAAAATCGATTTTCTAATGCAAGTCGTTTAGCTTGACAATAAGTCGTGCGTGTAAGTCAACTTAGCGTCGTTTCATACAAAAAGGGAGACGATATTCTGAAAATATCAGTATTCTCTTTTAAAGACCTTTCGCAACATCCCACCAATGTTTTTCATAAGACACGCCCATCCTTTATTTTTATAAGATTCCTGAGTACTGAGCCACTATTACTGCTGCTGTTCCACAACAGTAACAATTGTCTTTACAACGATGTCGAGGGAGGCAAAATGTACCCCATCGTATCCATTTCTGGCTTGATCTTAAAACAAAGAAGCGTACTTCTGTTCACTCACCACCCTTATTCGTGTTTCGCACTTTACTTTTATTGCGTGCATGTCCGAGAAAATCGCACATGACGTCATTACCGCAAAGATTTCATAATAATGTGCTTCTCTAGCTATTTACCTCACTTTTTCCCTGGCGGACTTGAAACTTTCAGCCACAAAGTAAACCGGTTGGTAAGTTGTGATAGGGTATTGCTGGACACAAGTGTTTTCCGGTTCAAAAGGCTTTACTTCCGGTTTGTCGGTCAGGCAATACTGCGTGAGAAAAAAAACAAAAAAAAAACAGTCAACATACATTATGAAGTGCAAAGGAAAGAAAATTCAGTCAAATTCAAATTAATTTTTCAAAATTTTCAGATATTGATTCTTTGGAACCTCTTTCTAGTTCTATGAAATATGCATCGTTTCTTTTTTCTCTTGTAAAATCAACCCAGTTGAAATAAGTTATCATAAACAATCAACAGCGCAGTATATTTCGCGTTTTCACATCAGTTGAGTCCGTGGTACACAATTCGATGCTGGTTTTGGTTCTGTTGGTTATCTGGTTTTACTAGAATCTCAACTAGCTTTTCAAGTCAATTAAATAAGCTGACTTGATTTTGAAGAAAATGTTAATATCACTATTATTATTATAATCATTATTATTAGTAGTATTATTAATATTATTGTAATCTATATTGTTGTGATATTTCCGTTTAAACAAGCTTCCGGTCACGCTTGTGAACCAGCATGATTTCCGGGCATTGTATTTTGTTTTCCATGTGATCAGGAAAATGGCGGAATAATGTCAGCTGTTCTTTTCGAGAACTTCTCGTTTTTTGTGATTAGAAAGAACACAACAAATACTATTTCTATTTCTTGATAAAAGGCACGATTTATTTTTTATTGCAAACATGTTTCGGCAGTACTCACTGCCATCGTCGACCGGTGCAACTGTTTACAGATTCGTAAGTAAGTAAATATGTATGGTTGAACAAATATTTAGCTTACAGAAAACAAAAGAAGCTAACAATTGTATTATAAAGAAAGCTTAAGAGTGATATGCTTTATTTGACTACAGTACACATTTACTTACTTACGAATCTGTAAATAGTTGCACTGATAATGGCAGTGCGTACTGCCGAAACATGTTTGCAACTAAACTTTTATCAAGTTTATTACCAATTTTCTGATTTCTATTTCCATTGTTATTATTACTGCTATTATTATTATTATTATTATCATTATTATTGTCATCATCAATATTTAATAGTAGTAGTAGTAGTAGTAATAGTAGTAGTAATGATAGTAATAATTAACAATAATTATTTTATTTCGAAATCCATCTATAAACAATACTAAAAATTTGATAATATATACAATACTAAAAATTTTAAAAATTGG
>JANCMA020137235.1:0-11615 GCA_024336925.2 Zoanthus solanderi
GCATGGCGGGGCATTAGCAGTGTTAAGAAACCCCAAAAGTCCAATCCCCGCCTAATGCCCGGGGTTGAGGGGGGGGGGGGAAGGGGGTTCACATTGACTGGTGCATAACGAGGGAGGGGAGTAGTCTCCTTTGCAGCCCCCGCGGGGAGACTGACACTAATAACGGCTGCGAAGGAGACTAGGAGGGGAGGGGAGGGAGCTCAGTTACAAGTTTTTGCTCTATGCGAAAAAAGATGGAATTGTTTGAGCATTTACACTACGAGGTTTCCTTTACAGCACGAAACCAATGTAATAAATCCTGTTCCCGTGATGTAAAGAAAGTTTTACAACGATAGTATCGCTGTTAAGCGGTTTTACCATTCACCATGTTTGAGATATGCCAATAGAGACCTTAAGCAACGAGGACGGCGACGGCGACGCCGACGACGACGGCAAAAAACAATAGCAAATACAATAACTGCACGTTGGAATGCATCTAGCTGAGCACCTGCACGGAGTTGTCGCTAAAATTAGAACATAAAAGTACCTTTTTTAGAGTTCTCGGGACTACGAGGACGTAATAACAAAAATGTTCTCAGTACTTGTTTAGCTTCATAAAGAAACATTTAAGCTTTTTTTCTATTCACAAAATTTAAGGCAAAAAAAAACCAAAACTCTAATGACCCGCACAAAGAAGTAAAGAGCGAACCAGAAATGTGATCTTTCTGAGCCGTCGTCGTTCACGTTCCCGTCTTCGTTGCTTAAGGTCCCTAATATCTTCTTGGAAACTTCGGGTTTAGATTAAAAAATTCCACCGTTCTATTCGCTTGAGTTGCATTCTCTCACGTTTTAAGTTTAACTCTTATCCATATTTTCTCAGTTTTTACTTAGACTTGTAATCAATGACGTCAACAAAAAAATGCCTATTCCCTGTACATAGCTCTTGTACTTTTAGCCCCAGGGACTCCACCCACATATTTTAATAACGGGGGACCCAACAGAGGTTCATATTTTATAACCCACCTTCAAAATTTATCTACCCCCCAAAAAAAAATTGCTATATTTTTTAGCATACCGAAAACATTCTTTAGTGTTTCTGCATCGGCAAATTTAATTATCGAGTTGCAAGCTTCGCTTTCGGCTGTTTATGTTAGGATAATCTATCAGCCGCGGACATTATATCCTCAGATATACCAGCTGCCCCACCGTCATTAAAATAGGTGAGAGGGGCCCCCAGGACTTACTGTAATAATTCACATCTAAGAGTTCACCACCATTTGGTTAATGTTTGCAGAAGCAGCCACATCTTCCGTACGAATTTTCTCACGAGGGGCTCCTGCAGCGGCTGAGTGCATACATTCAAAATCAGGTGTGTTTCAGTACTGACGTCATGCCATAACATAAGTAACTTGATTGGTTGAAAATATTTACATCAGGCACCGGTATTTGCATAACCACCAACTGAACCAACCTCGCACCCAGGCTTATTTCAGTGATGTACTCTGGGGTCCAATGTCGCCTAATCACTACGTCAGTGAAATGAGCCTGGGTACGAGGTTGCAACTGAACCACGACACTTTAGTCTTTAATAAGCATTAGTTATTTAAAAAAAGGTAATCGTTGAAGTTACTAGAAAGTTATGTTGAGTAAGTTCATGCAAGCATTTTTAAAACAAGATCAGTATTAATAGCTTGACCTAAGTCCAGTTAACAAAGTTAGTTCTTGTAACAGGCGCGTATTAATGCGAAACAATTTTGAAAGCCATTTATGTTGTATGTTTTCATAGGATTTTTGTCTCTCTAACCGTAACTGGCCTCCTATATCCGATCTTCATCGCATCAAAGGAGAACCAGGCGAGTCTTGCATAGATGCGTGCCTACGAAAGGCACTGATTTGCGAGAACTCTTTTTTTGTAGCCATTAACAAAGCTGAGGAATTTTCAAAGTAAGTACATAGAGTGCTTTTTTCCATACATACATTTGAAAGTAGGACAAAAGGCGCAGTGAATAGCAAGACGTTTTCGAGTACCAGGTTTATGGCAAACTTTACTCACCCTCCTCCGCCTAGTTTATCTTTATGTATGGATGTCCCCAAATGACCTCAGAATGGCATGAAAATCGACACAAGAGACAAGTAAACACTACATTTGGGGTAGCCAATTAGCTAATCACAACAAACCACCGCCATACATAATGCTGTACCAAACCAGTCGACCCCGTCGCCTGAAGAAGACTAGCAGTAGCAGTCGAAACGTCGCGAGCAATATCAAAGTGACATTAAATATTTCTGCTTATAATTTTAGCTTTTTATTTAATTTCGCTTGACTGTGAAGATTTCATATAACAAAAAGAAAATTACATGGCCGCTTGGAGATAATCTTCTTGTGTTGAAAACATCTCTCACCGGTTCGCTTCGCTCACTCGTAAGAGATATTATCAACACTCGAAGATAAAATCAGTATCTCCACACAGCCATGTAATATCCTTTATATAAATGCCAGGTATTAACAGCAACTGAAATTCGGTCTACACAAAATACAAAAAGTACAGATTCTGCTTTGTTTTAAAATTCATGAAAAATTGTTCTCAAAATTCCATGAGTTTTACAAGAGTACAAGAATATGATCTGATTTTCCAGTGCCCTGGAAGAAAATTTCACAATTCCAAGAGTAATGAGCCCCATGTGATTAGCTCCTAGTATATTTTCTTACAAAATACACTACATAAGTAATGGCGTTCGTACAATATGTGCATAAAAAGTAGTCAAAATCACGTATCAATATGGCTTATTGAACATCACTTTCGTTCCCCATTCGCATTAAAATGAGCGAATATCTAACCTTTTACTCTTTGTTGGCAGGTTTGGTTTCCAGTGCAAGTCGTACATTACTCGTGAAGCTATAGTTGCTCCTTCCTTCAATCACACCGACGGCTCTTGTCTTCTTCAGAAACAATCTCTCCTGTTCAGCTGTCGCGCATTGGCACCTCGAATACAACGACTATGTACGTGTCGTACGTTCATCAAGGAACAAGTTGCTTTATGCAAGAGCTGTGCCTGAGACTGTGTCAATCATGAATAGTAAAATTTGCCACGTAAAATTCATTCATTCATTCATTTAATCACGATGGGCCGTCCAGGCCTGCATGGCATCCACGTTTAGTCTCCATTTGCGTCTGTCCTGGGCATGGTCCATCACTTACTCAAAGTTGTACCCCGTTGCGCCTTCAAATCCCTTCTTCGCAATTCTCGCCCAAGTCTCTAGGTCTTTCAACTCTCCTCCTTCCCTCCACCTTAACGTTTATCGCTTCCTTGGCAAGATAATTGTGCCCTCGCCACATGACTGATCCAGCGCCACCTCCTTTTTCTCACTTCATTCACTTAAAAATAATTCATGCCACGTAAAATTTGTCGCAATAAACTCTTTTCATGCTTTTCAAGCCGAGCTTTCCGGCCCGTTGGGGTCGGAAAGGGTGAGGGAACCCCTTTTTCCCCCCACCCCCTCCCTCTCAGCCCGCTTCTACCTGCGGATTAAACTTATCCCTGATAAGACATTTACACTTAAGATCACAAGCTCAGCAAACCTGAAGCTTGAACTAGGTGACCTGTTGAAAAGCCGGTCAACCAATCGCCTGGCAAAAGAAGTGTTGCTCTCGTTATCTATCTTAGACTACATTGCAAGATGTCCAGCCGCTCGACCATCGCGAGGCAAAATTAACGTTACTCTCGTTATCCATCCCAGACTACGCTACAGGACCAAGTACCCTATCTCCGGACAAACCGATTTCAGGGTAGATTGAACCCGCAGAGAAAAAAAGACAACTCCGAGTTATTCCACTGTTCTTTTTTAATGTTCCACATTAAAATTCGACTTTGTATTAAAATGTGCTGATTACCAGCAACCTAAACTCTTTTTGGTATTTACCACAGAAACGCTGCATTTTAATTTGTGTACTGTGGAACAATAACATAAATATTCAACCAACACAAAGCGTTATCCACATTTAAATTAAGAAATATTATATGTACACAGCTCTGTAGTATAAAAACGATACCGTCGTCCGAGGTAGGTGGTTTCCTAACACACGCGTCATCGTCTTATCGTTTTAGACTTGTTTAAAAAGGTCCAGCTTTGATTTGACGCCACCTGATAGTTTCCATAGTTCAAACCTGAAATTTGCAACAGTTTAAAATGGATTCTGCCTGACTTCTTCGGTCTACAACTTGCTGCTTTACGAAAGATCGCTGACCAGAATGTTCGACAAATGAATAAGTAATTTTAAACACTGCTTGTGAAACATTCCAGAACATTCCCCGGGTCTTTGCTGAGAGATATTACCGATTTGTGTTATTTACTTTCTTGGTTTTTGACGGTGCTCCACTAGCCCTGCGGGAGAACAAAACAGCCAGGTCAATTATTATAGCATACATTCTAACTGCGCAATATCGGACTCTTTGCTAATAAAACCGACTGAGACTTTGTTAACAGAAGGTTCATTAGATTGGATTCGAAAGTAGGTATGCAATGTTAAAACACGATGCAATATAATATCCTTTTACGGTACGAATATCAGTCCTCCATAACAAAACAAATATCTATACCAAAACTAGAAAATGCCACAAATTAATTGAACGTGCAGATTAAAGGGAATGTGTCACATACAGCAGAACGGATCCACTTTATGTTTTGACATTGAAAATATTTTATTATTTTTGTTATTATTATTATTTTTGGAATCAGCGCAATCTATGACTTTTTGTGGCTTTGAAAATTTCGAAGGCCAAAGAGCAAAATAAATTTAAACTTTAAAGCCCCCAAAATAGCACATGGAGGTCCCCAACAAAGGAAAAATTAAAGCTCCCAAAATAGTACACGGAGGTCCCCAACAAAGGAAAATTAAAGCTCCTTGAACACTTCTTTAGCAGAACCTACTCTTCTTTTAAAATGGGATGCTACGCCATGTCAGTTTCTATAAAAAAACGTTTAATCAACTGTCAAGTTTAACACCGTGGAAATAAGTAGAAACTGACTTTTCAAACTACTCGTTTTCTGCTGGAGTGGCCAGGAAGGAAATTTTCACCTCGTCTCAGATAAAGACGGTAAATCGTGTTCACTTACGATGCTTTAGTCGTAGTCTTGGAAGAAATAGTGCTGCCATGTGAAAGCTTGCGAGATACACCGCCTCCAGTTGTCGTGTTAGTTGAGCTAATTGCTGGCAGAGTGGACGCAATTGATGGAAGTTTCTGTAAACTAGGTGAATGAGACCCCTTGCTGCTCGAGGAACCTTTGGAAACCACAGACTTTTGTATTGGTTTTAACTTAGGCGAACCTAGTAAAAAAAAAACACGAGTCAGTTTTCACTTGGCCTAACAATATTGCTGGGATAGCAACAAGACCGTTTCATTAGGAACACACTAATGTAATGAGTTTTCTGATTAGCTGTTTTATTATTTAACTGAAAAAAATTGTGAAGAAACCTCTTGTGTATACTGACGTAAGGAAAAAAATACTAATGTGCCGCAGATGGTGGCGAAGAAATCAATCCGTCCCTTAAATGTCTCTTTTCTTTAAAAGAAGTAAAACTTAAGGTCAACTTAAGAAGCACTCAGTTTCCAAGTACAAGGGTCTTTGAAACTGACAATTTTACAAGCGCTGAAAAAGTGCTTATGTTCCATCAAAAGTGGCAGTCGAATTCTGCAGTAAAAAAATACAACAAAACAACTTTCCTATTCTACAACCGAAAGTTTGAGCTGTTAAAGAAACAAAGCAAAAGTGAACAAGCACAGAAGGTAGATAATCAAAGATGCCTCCACCCTCCATTCTTGACGGTGAAATAAAATAACCTACCGGAGGTGTCCTTGTTGCTTGATGTTCTTCTAAGTGTAGTTTCTTGTTTAGAATTTTTCACTACTTTGGACCCTAACAGAGAGGTTACACTTTAAATCAGCCACTTTTCTCTAACTGCAGGAGTGTAGCTAGATTATGTTTTATGATAGTGAAGATCTTACAAAACCTAAGGAAAACATTTTATATTTTATACTTCAATCATCCTCAAGGATTTACAAACATGTAGTTAAACCAACGCTTGTTTTTTAGTTAGTGAAAAAAATCACTGACTCAGGTAGGATTTGAACCCACGACCTTCGGGTTACTAGACCGCCGCTCTACTAGCTGAGCTACTGAGTCAACTGGGAGGGGTGTGTGGTTACAAATCTGGTCATGTGTGAACATAGACTATATCTATGATTAAACACACAGACATCAGTGTTAAAACACACTAAGAGGATGCAAGCGTTTCGATTGAATACTTCAATCATCCTCAGGGATTTACAAACATGTAGTTAATATTTTGTTTGCAATAAAACCAGACTTTGAAAAGTTATGTTTTCGATGTTATATTCATTCTGCTAATAAAGTATGGTCTCAATTTTTAAAGAAATTGAATTAATCAGGGTATTTTTGTACAATTAAGATCTAAGACAGAAGGTCGACCAAAGGGCCCAATAGGTAACAATGTTCCTTTTTGTAACTTTCTGTTACCTTATATTACCTGACCAAAGGGCGCATTAGGGAACAATGTTCCCTTTTGTAACTTCCTGTTACCTTATATTACCTGACCAAAGGGCGCATTAGGGAACAATGTTCCCTTTTGTAACTTCCTGTTACTTTATGTTACCTGACCAAAGGGCGCATTAGGAACAATGCTCCTTTTTGTAACTTTCTGTAACCCTATGTTGAGGCATGAATGAATGACTAATAAATGGCTGAATGATTAATAAAAGAACCTGCCTTTTTTGCCGCTTCTATCTTCTTTCACACTCCCCTTCTTTTTTATTTCTGAACCCTGCTTGCTCCCTGTCATTTCTTCTTTTTCTTTCTCTTCCTAGATTTAAAAACAAACAGGCATTTATCATCAGTTATGTCCTTCCGAAGATGGTAAACGAGTAACAGCGTCTGCTGGGAGCTAACCTGCAATGGTTCAGTGTTCCATATAGGGGGAGTCAAGGATTCTCACCCGTTTAATACTACAAAAACTAGAGATAAGTGCCGGCTCCATCGGTCGTAAAGGATTTACCTTTACATGTCCAAAATACTGAAGACAAAGACTCTTGGCCCCGACCTTCAACTGACGTAAAGCCCTAACAAAGAATTAAAATTCTAATCATTGTTCCCAACTATTCATAGACTGGTATAACCTTGAAATAACATATTGGCTACTGTAGCTTGCAAAATCTGAAAAGAAACTTCCCAGCAATATAAAAATAAAATCTTTTGAGGAAATACTGTAACTTAATCAAGAGTAAGGTTTTTATATCTTTTGAACACACGAGCCCAGTTTGGGTGGGTTAAGAATTGTGATCAAGTTGCACTTTGCCAAATAATGCAAAAAAAAAAAACACACACAGAAGTTGGAAAGACAAAGCCCTGACTGAGGCAAAAAAGAAAACAAGTACAACTTACCATTTCAATAAGTTGTTTTTCCTCTTCTTCTTTCTTTTGGTCCATCAGGTCGTTTTCAAACATCGTCCTACGACTTAACTATGATAAGGAATACAAACTGCTTCAAAATGAAACTTGCATCTAAATTAGGCATTTTGAAAAGACATTCTAAAACACACAAACATAACGAAGTCCATGATCTCTGTCTTATAGGATGACATGTTTCGGACTCTAAAATTTCACTGTTTTCATTATTTAAATACTCCTCACTGCCGACAGATATGTATTTTAAGTTGTTTTATCTAAAAGCTAGGGGGAAGCCTATACCATACATTCTACAAATCACGAGAAGAATTTATTACTTTCCTGACTACATGCGAATTTGCTGAGTTCTCTTTTACTTTTGACTATGAAAGCTGTAATCCTTAAATTTTAACAATGTCAGCTGATAAATTTGTTTAAACTGTGAACAATGAGCAAATTTCTTACAAACTTTTCTTTAGACACACTTACAGTTTCCGTAATTATCTCAATCTTGTCTAATTTCATCACTGCCTAAAAAAGAAAAGCAAGGGATGATGAAATTAAACAGAAAAAATGTACGCATAAAACAAGTAATTTAAATAACTGTGATAGGGAAAGTACAAAAAAAATAGCGTTCGGTTTTCAACGAAATTTGAGCCTGCAATACCAGTGCAGTTATAATCAGTGTTTATTAGTATTTTAAAATTCAACTGCAACTCTCGACTGAAAGACATACAAATCAAAAACCTGCATACTGCGACAACGTTACTGCTTCAGCTTAGTCAATTTAAATTCAGTAGAACGGCATGTTGTGAGATAATACATTTAAGAAACTACAAATTACAAATACAATTATCTTTTACCATGACTTTCCAAGACCCTAATTGAAATTCTATGACTTTTTGTGACCCTATTCATCGAAATTCAATGACTTTCCTGGACCCTAATCGAAATTCCATGACTTTTCATGACTCCAATCGAGATTCCGTGACTTTCTTTAATCCTAATCGAAATTCCATTTGACTCTAACTGAAATCCCAAGACTTTTCGTGACTCTAATCGAAATTGCATGACTTTTCACGTCGCTAATCAAAATTTCATGACTTTCTATGAACCCTAACCGAAATTCCACAACTTTCCATGACCCCAATCGAAATTCCATGACTTTCAAAGTTTTCCATGACCCGTGCGAATCTTGGTTGATTACAGACTGGATAGAAAGAGACGAAATTATGAAAAAACGGGGAAGTAAGCAGGGAATAATTATATAATAGAGAAACCAGAAATCTTTAACTGGTTTTCATTACTTATCCGACTATAAAATTACTATATATATAAAGATTTTTTTTCTCTAACTGCCGAAGTTTAACTGGTACTGCACAATGTATTTCAATGACTGTTGGACAAATATGCATACATGTATTTTAAGAAGCAAGACTTGTATTTTAAGAAAACAAGAAACGTGGCAGAACTTGGAGCTCATTAGTGCAACGCAAACTAAACAACTGAATTATATTAAAATATTACTACAAAGTTAAAAAACGACTTTGTTGTGCCACATTTTCTTGAATGTACAATCTTACCTCACGAATAGCAACTGACACGTCAGGCTCTTGTTCGGATGTAACAAGTCTTCGAACACATTGCTCTAGCTGTTGCAATAGGGCTCGATTGCTAGGTAACTTCAACACAGATTTTAAACTTGGTAAAACTGAACAGAATTTTAACCTAACATTGATAACTGGATCCTGAAACAGAAAAAATTCAAATCTAAACCCCCTGTTTGTCACACACGATTCCTTGAAAGGCATTAACTTGTGCCCTTTTTCTATTTTTGCATAACATTTGGCCACTTTTTTGCTTCAAATTATTTATATTACATGATACATAAAGTAGTTACGTGAAAAAGAAAACTGTCTGGTGAAATAATTGCAAATGAACAGCCGAGGTTAAGAGGCATGATATGGCTATGAAACAGAACATTAGTTGTAGTGAAAGTGCAATACTTGTATAGATAGCACAAACGTGCAAGTAGCTACCTTAAAGCCACTAAAATAAGCACTAAACTGACTTAAGCCACGTTGGTAGCGGGCATTACCACTTAAATCTATCATAAAAATATTGAGCCTAAACGCTAGCAGCCATGGTCAGCGGCCTTTTTCGGCCTTTCTTGTCCCCATCAGCATGGCATAGCTAGCAAACAGAACATAAGTTGTAGTGAAAGCACAATGCTTGTGGGATGTATCCATTATGATAAACGTCAAGCGTAGATAGCAGCAACATTTCGATAGCTTTTACAGTATTTACGTAAACAATACAATGCAAACAAATATATTTTACTTACTGACGCTAATTCCAATAAGAACACGAAAAAATTTTCTTTGAAGAAGTTTCTTGAAAACAGTTCCATGACAAACTTGCAGATGTCAATAAAGAGTTGTCGATTTCTGTAGCTTTTTCCCCTTCCACATTCTGTTAAAACAAAACAAAACAAAATTATAATCAAAAATGATTCTAGTCAGAAATTGTCAAAAGCAATTTGAATTATCCAACAAACGAGGTAACGATACTATTAAGTACATGGACGCAGTTTGTAAAAAATACTGCGAATTAAAACAAGTTCTAAACAGCTGGAAGGCATACCCTTTGAGCCATACATTCTTTGTAAAATCTCAGGAACAGTATTTACCTTGTAGGTCTCATATTTTCAGATGAAGAAATAAACAATTTCAATATTCAGAACATCTCTTTTTGCAATCCAGTTTTAATCTAGTGAAAGTATGCTAACTTTTTTTCACTGGCCTACACAATTTTGTTGTTCTTGAGTTGGAAAATATTGGCACAAAGTATCTTATGATTGGCACAAGGTGTATCAAGCCTTGGCACAAAGTGTTTTACGATTAGGCACAAGGTGTATCAAGCCTTGGAACAAAGTGTCCCATAATTAAGTACGAGGTGTCTTGAGCTTCTGTGCAATGTGTCTTATGATTAGGTAAGAGGTGTCTTGAGCTTTTGTGCAATGTGTCTTATGATTAGGTAAGAGGTGTCTTGAGCTTTTGTGCAATGTGTTTTATGATTAGGTAAGAGGTGTCTTGAGCTTTTGTGCAATGTGTCTTATGATTAGGCAAGAGGTGTCTTGAAAAAAGTGTCCGATAACCCAAGGAAAAAGTGTTAACAAACAATATTTTGTCGAACTACAATACATTGAAGCTCTAAATTTTAATTAGTCACACTTTTTCACAGCTCATCATAGAATAGTATTGGAATACCATGATCAATTAATAAATTAAAACGAACATTGGGAGGCAGCTGTGGCTCATTGGTCAGAGACGGGAAATTGAATGCTGTTGATCTTGGTTCATATCCCATACTCGGACTACTGAATTGATTTGCCCTGGGTGATTCCAGGGGCAAATTCAGCACGCTTTGTAAATAACCAACTGGTTTGTCTCCCAAGAGTTAGGATTTTTAACTGGAGAAGGGGTTTTAACATCATACTAAAAAGTACCTTTCAGGGAGTTGTCATAAGATATTTCTTTATCATTTTTCTCACCTTGTATTAACCGGCAACAGAGTTCCTGGCGTTGCTCAAATCGCCGGTTATATCTAATAAATATGCATAGTGTTCGTGCAGCAGCTAACTTGACGGGAAGAACACGCTGTTAAAACAGAGATAATACAATAAATCACTGAAGGAAATTGAAACTGAGCTGCAATTGCAGTCTTAATACTTAAAACCTATTTATATTTGTTCTCTGTAATATTCAATTGACGAGGGATGTGGGAATGATTTCGTAATGCGGTATAAACAGTTCAACATTATCAACTACTGTATCTTTGGCAACATTGGTACAGCTCTCTAACCATTTAAGCTATGAGGCTACAATTAGGAGAGCAGATCATTTTAGTGGGTCAACCTTTTCTTTTCAGGCTTCAAAGGTATTCCAACCTGTGACCTCTGCATTACTGGTGCAGCACTCTAATCAACTGAGCTATGAAACCACAACTGGGAGAGCAGATCATTTTAGTGGGTCCACCTTTTCTTTTCAGGCTTCAAAGGTATTCCAACCTGTGACCTCTGCATTACTGGTGCAGCGCTCTAATCAACTGAGCTATGAAACCACAACTGGGAGAGCAGATCATTTTAGTGGGTCCACCTTTTCTTTTCAGGCTT
>JANCMA020137340.1:0-14308 GCA_024336925.2 Zoanthus solanderi
AATAATGATAATAATAATAATAATAATAATAATGATAAAATTTAGCGTAGTTTTTTATCGTATTTTTGTTCTATATTTTGTTTAGAGTTTTGTCAAAGGTAACAGGATTAACAGTTCACATTGATGACATCAACTATCACAAGCTGGACAGCGGAAAATACGATAAATCAAAAGTGGATGTTCTTTTCCATGCCATTGATCCACTAACAAATAAAATTATGGATAAAGATACCGTGATCAGGTTAGTGAAGTCATGTGCTGGTAATCATCGTCACTGCGGTATAAAAAGTCTATCATAAAAGTCTTTGTCTTCCGGCCTCAAGGTCCTGTTTCCCACCCCTGCTATTCTGAAATTTTAACGTTTATGTAAGTTTTTTTTACCTCCAAAGTCGATCCAACTTTCTATCCTTACCAGTCAGAGCTCGGTAAAATGAGCAGTACATTCAGCTACCTTCAATTCAGTGTACTGCCCAAAATGAAAGACAAACCGAGAAAAGTCAAGTTCATGTTGAAATTCACCAGGAGAATTAAGAAAAGAGATGTTGCAAAGCGCAATATTTTGGTTTAGAGTTAAACCATCATCAGGCAATTAAAATGTACAAGAACATGTGAGGTTTAAATACAGCAAGTGGAACAAAAGCTTATTTAAATAAGAATAGCTCTCTACTGTATAAAATTTGAATACAGCAGGTGGAACAAAAGCTAATCTAAATAGGAATAGCTCTTTATTAGCCTTGTTTTTCATTCTGTATTATCTAAAATTGTCAGCTGGTTGTGGATTTTGTACTGAAAGTAAAGAATGGTATAGTACAATCTAGTAGCTCGAATTACAACTTATTTTTCTTGTTTTTCCACAGCTTACTAGATAAAAACTATCATACAGAAGACGCCTTCTTTTCAGCCTGGAAGATATACGAAGTAAAGGTTAGAGTTTAACGTTTTCTCATCATTTGAGACATAAATGCTCAAATTTCTCTATTTATAAGGGAGAATGATAATTGCGATGAAAGTAATATTAATAATGATAGTGATATTGATAATGGTGTTAAGGATAATGACACCTATAGTTACTGGTGCATTAGAAGTACTAAGTAAAAGGCTAGAGATTGAAAAACATTTGAACAATATCTATAAGAATAAGAAAAATAGCAACTGCATAATAAATAGCACAGAATACCATCTGAAAAAACTCTAATCAAGACGGAACGAAGTTGAAGTTTTTATGATCATCGTCGTTTTTATGATCATATTCTTTATAATACCTCCATTTCCCTAGAAACTTAAAATAACATGAGTACTGGCTCGAAAATCTTAGGATAGATTATATCAACTCCAGGCTATTTATATGTACAAATTATGCAATACTATTAATGTAAATATAATTAAAATAAGTACAATGGCGAATAAAGAAAATTAAGTAAGTAGTACACATAAGAAGCTTATGTTTCAAGCATTTTTCATTTTGAATAAATTAAGGGTAGACGAACGCCGGTACTAATCAAAATCCCAACCTTGAGTTGTCTAGTTTACACATTTCACTTAATCATCGACTGACATTATTAGTAGAGCAATAAAGATATTTTGTAACCTATGATAAACTTTACTTTTTTAGTATATACTTAGGTCAATACATATTATTTATTTCTTTAAACCCAGTGTTATACTGAATGGTACAAAACCGAGAAAAAAAACTACATAATATTTGTCTACACCTATGTGACATCGATTTCGACCAGTCCGTGTTTTCACGCGCTTTTAAACTCTTATTAAAGAATTGCATAATAAAAAGAAAATCACCTGGTCCCTTGCAGACTCGGGATGCGTCGCCACCCGCAATCTATGGTGCCATTAAACATCACAAATCTGGCTACCCCCTTAGACCTTAGACCCCCTTTTTTTCTTGAATTGGCTCTACCCTTTACAGTACATCGAAATTCCTTACTGAAATTTTAGCACCAATTCAGGATTGCAATGGTTATTCTGTCCTTAATTCTTCTGAATTTGCCAAACACGTGGCAAACACAGAAATAATGGTTTTGTTCGACGTCATTTCCCTATTCACAGCCATCCCAGTTAAAAAAGCTTGTGATTATATTCGCAACAAATTAGAGGGGGACGATAAACTACATTCAAGAACTAATCTTATTACTGATGACGTAATCTATCTACTTGAATTTGTCCTTTTAAACAGTTTTTTCGTCTATAATAATTGTTTTTACAAACAAATACACGGTTGCGCCATGGGAAGCCCGGTTAGTCCGGTCGTCGCTAATCTTTGTGTGGAGGTGATTGAATTAAGAATTGGCCATATCGTCCATGAGAGTTCCCCCCAAAGTTTGGAAACGATGATGTCGATGACAGTTTTGTCATCATTAAAGAGAATTACGTATCTGATTTTCACGAAAAACTAAATTCAATAGACCCCACAATTTTGTTTACTATATGGAGAAAGAAAACGATCAACAAATCTCTTTTTTAGATACCTTAGTCTCCACAAAATAATGGTATCATCGTCATCGACGTTTTTCGTAAACCAACGCACACGGATAGATATTTGGAATTTAATTCGCATCACGAGAAGAAACATAAAATATGTACCGCATCTACCCTTCTAAACCGTGCTTTTAATCTACCGAGTACAACTGAAATGAAATCATCTGAAGTAAATTATGTCACTAACGCTCTTCTTACCAACGGCTACCACATGCTGTCATTTCCAAAGTCTTAAAAACTATAAAAAAGAAAAAATCTTCCCCAAAATTTATTCCTTCACCGGAAGAGTTAGTGGGTATGTTTTTCAATTTAATAGAAAATAAACCTCCTGCTATCGCTTGTCTTCCTTATGTCCGTGGTGTTACAGAACCTCTCACACGTCTTCTTCGTAAGAATGGAATTAACGTTTTCACTAGACCTCACAAGACCCAGCAACAAGAATTTCGTTCCCCCAAGTTTAGGCCTCCGATCGAGCTTCAAGCCAATGTCGTGTATAAAATCCCTTGCGCCGATTGCTCTTGGAATTATATTGGTGAAACTGGAAGATGTTTTTTAACTAGAAAAAAGGAACACATCCGAAACGTTAAAAGGTTTTAAAACTGGCACTAATATTGCAGCTCACGCTTGGCGTTATATATCATCACATTGACTTTCAAAACGCCAAAGTAATTGACAAGGGAATGTTCAGCATCCGAAAAACATTGGAATCTTGGCATACCGCTAATGCTTATGAAGCGGACAGTAACTCCAAGCCATTGCCTAAACAACATTCCATTCTTTTAAATTAATGAATTTTTTATATTTTTTATATTTTTTACCGTTTTTAAATATTTTTACACTTCCGTACATATTTTGATATCGCGTATTTACACTTTAGTTTTATTTTATTGTTTTCAAAAAAAATTTTCACACTTCTATTTTGTATATATATTTTCAATTCGCGCATTTTACCTTAGTTTTTAAAGGCTTTAGTCTGGAAGCCGAAAGCTACAGTCTTTAATCTTTAAACCAATGCCTGGTTACTCTTCTATTTTTAATTGAATACTCGAAAAGAAATTTTATATATTCTCGCATCCAAGTATACTGATCTTCTATATCCCTTTCAAAAATGATTACCTCAGAATATTTAATTACCAACTCATGGCATTCCTTTTGTCCAATACAGCCCAAGATCCCTAACAAGCAAGATGAAGGGGTCAACATCTTACTAGTTGTTTGCATAAGCCTTGGTGTTTTATTGTTTTTGGTCATTCTTTTTTTCTGTTGTGTCATCTGGAGACTCCGCAAAAGGTAAGAAATGGCCATAAGTTCAAGGTATAAAAAATCACTTGTGCATGTGGGAGCATTTGAAACAATGGATAGAAAATCTCTAAGTAAGCAGTAGTTGTCGTCTAGCAAAGACAAACGAAGTTGGGGATTTTTCTCAAATGATATCAAAGCTATATGCAATTCAATACATATATGTTGTGTTTTGATTTATTTCTTGGTTTGAATTATATTTTCCTTTTTTTTTAACTCATTATCAGACATTACCATAACCAAAAACCTATTTTTAATATATTGTTCAGTCATACAGCTAAAACACTGAGTCATTTATATCGCAACGTTTAGATTTGATAGCAATTTCTTTTTCTTTTTTTTTAACGGTAATCTTTAATGCAAAACCAATTGAACATGTTGGTATTCGGATACCTGCTCCATTGATAACATTTATTTCGAAAATCTTAACAAACAACTTGAGTGGATGAGCTTGAATATTGAATAAATGAAATAATCAAAATCATGAGGTAATGCTAAATGAAAAAATTCAGTTGCAAACACAACTAATAAAAGATCGCTAAGCTATTAAGATTTTAAATGTACGCAAAAGTTTGTAGGAATAAGATACTTTTCATATAATGTTTAACCATTAGATTCTTTCCCTAGTTTTGGAATAGTTCATCGTAATATTCTTACCTTCTCTATAAAAAAATTCTTCATGTTTTTTCGTTAGTTATACAGTAGTTCATCAAGATCTTTTTTCTTAGTTATACAATATTTCATTACTACTCTTCTTTTCTGTGACATTTCGTCATGATTTTCTTTTCTATAGTAATATACAATATTTCATCGTGATCTTCCTTTTAATATAAGATATTTCTTCTTGATCTTTTTTCCTTAGTCATTACATTTTTCATCATCTTCTTTCCTTAGATATAGATTATTATTTTCATCGCGATCTTCTTTCGTTAGTTTAATTTTAGAATGTATCATCAAGATCTTTTTTCCTTAGTCATTACATTTTTCATCGTCCTCTTCTTTCCTTACTATAGATTGTTATTTTCATCGCGATCTTTATTCGTTAGTTTAATTTTAGCTAGAATATTTCATCAAGATATTTTCCTTAGTTATAGAAAACAATATGAACAGTTATTCTTGGAAAATCTCTTTGTACGTACTTCCTTGGTAATTCTTTGTAACCATGCACGTCAATTGGCCTTTATTTCTTTTTCATTTACAATTGTGTTTTAATTACCTTTAGTGATTTAATCTTTATTATGTTTATAAAACATTGTCCATGAGTTGCGCAGCATTAACAATGAAGATTATCTATTATATATCTTTTTCAGACAAGAGCGAATGTTAAGGGCTGCTACAGCTGCAAGTTTAGGGAGTACGTATCACCCAGCATTTAGCTGTTTCAAACTGTTGAACAATCTTTTGTTTCTGTCGCTCAATTGGAGATCCATCTTAACTGTTGAAACTTAACATTGCAGATAGAGTTAAATATGGCTAAGAAACTTTCTAGTAATGCTGTTTATAAGGTTATGGAGTTGATTAATTAAAGGAGCTTGATTTGTTGAGGACTATCTTCAAGTTTAACAACAGGCGTTAAACACGTTGTTTTATTGTGTGTTTTTTTTTATCCTATTTTGCTTATGATAAGAAGTCAATCTGGCCATGAAACAAACAATATCGATTTACATTTTGAATTTAGGTAACCCCATTCACAATGAAACTACTAGTGATTGCTGTAATTTGATTGGTTCTCAAAAGCATGAATCCACCAAAAAGTTGTATTCTTTTGAGATTGTAGTTGTTTTGTTTTAATCAGCCAACCACAAAACAGAGAATCTCACAACAACCAATCACACCTCATAGAAGAAAACCATGGACTTTACATTTTTGCTTGAGTTTTTTTTTTGTTAAATCATTGCAAAAAATGGATCAGTTGATAAATGACTCTGGTTGAAAAAATGGTTTCAGAGTATACATTACTTATTGATAATTCAAAATCACGTTTATGAATTTAGACAATGTTTTTTCAACAGATGGAACTGCTCCTTCACATGAAATGGAGAATTTACCAACCACAAATCTACATATAGCTGAAGGGTAAGTCGCACTTAACCTATAACAGTCGTTGTATCCTTGCCCTCTCGTAGGATAAAACACAATATTTGGTATTTGATAGATAGTTAAGCATCACCAATGCAGTATCGCGAATCACTAAATGGTTTCGTTCATTTCAGAAAGGTCGATATTTTGTGGTATTGTCGCCTCAAAATAAGGGTTTTTAATTGCCTGACACGAACGATTGTATACAGCTATTTTTTTTTTGTGTGTGCTTATAGCGGTAAACTAGCCGTTCGCGCAGTGGCTATCATGGAAAAGCTTTTCATGTTAGTAGAATTGAGTTTTATAACTTCGCAGTCAAAATTTTTTAACTTCTAAAATGGAAAAAATAATTAGAATCGCGATACAAAACTAATTACGCTTTTGAGACAGCAATATCACAAAATATTGATGACGGTGAGGAAAATATACTCACTTAATGATCGTCGCCCAATTTAAGATATACTTTCTCCCGATTAGCTATCAGTAAATTTTAATTTTGCCATCTCAAGATCCCAGTTAGTTAAAACATTCTTCTTTCGATATGGTAACTTCGTTGCTACTTTATGGACTGTCTATATTAATACCAAACAGTTACTGCTCATGTTATCCCTTTTAACTGTTGATTATTTGAGGGTTAGCCGGAGACTTTCAGTTCCTGTTTTGTTTACAAATACACGCACTTGCTTGCCACACATTCAAAGAGAAATTTTGAATAATCCTTTAATTCAGCTTCGCTTCGTGCGTTATTCGAAATCTTATAATATAAGATTTGCTTCTAGAGAATTGCTTTCTTCCCCTAAAATTATGACAAAGTACGGAATATTTTTCTTTCGTTTCCAGTGATCAAAACTCTAGAAAGACATTGACACCGCAGTTAGAATTGAACCACCTTATACATTAGATTTTAATGAAAAGTTAATCGCTAACGTCCTCAATCTTTATTAACTAAATGTTGTACCAACTAATTACGATCTCACAGTGTATGTGACACGAATTGATAAACTTAACTTCTTTGAAATTCTTCACTTTATGAAAATAGCCGATCTGATCCACAAATAAACGTACTGGCTTACTAGCAAGCTTTTAGTTCTTCTCCATATTATTTATTCAACTCCCATAACTATTCAATTTGCTATTTATCATCTTTTCTAAAGAATAACAAAATTTAGAATTTTGTCGTTGTTATTGTTATTTTTCCTGTAAAATAGAAATTTAAGAAAATATTTGTGTTTAAATCAAGCGACAAAGCCCACTGGCAGATTCGGGTTTTCCTAAGGAATTATTGTTTTGTTGAAATTCATTCGAGTGTTGTTAAAGTGACATCGTGTGTTTTTTGGGAATTATTGCTAACGTCATGGATTACAATCATCTTTATTAGCATACATTTTAATTTAGCTAATGAACATGGATAAATATGACTTTCAAAGATTATTATTGCCTGAAAACTAATCAAAATTTGAATCTTTTAGTCCATCATTTTTCCTGTTCTAATTTTATCCTAACCTTTTTTTCAAAGCTCCAATCCGGTCTGGGTGGATCCATACCATAATTGGGGAATGACATCAGATGACGACGTAGACACAATGTAAGTTTAAAGCTTATTAACACGCGTGTGAATCGTCGTCGTGAGTTATGGGGTTATATTAACTTTGATTAGGGTCATCTTGTGTGTAATAAGAATATGTTGTTGGTGATAGGATTATCTGGATTGGGAACTTATCGTTAATAACAGCAGCCAAGTGAATGGCTCTTTGGCTTGAAAAATGCGTTCATTCGACTTTCGAATTAGGTTGCACTTGGCTGCAAATTGAATAATAATGTAAATTTGTTTCAAACTATTAGAGTTTAGCCAATCACTTTAGAGAAATTGTGGGCTCTGCATGTTACTGAACATTTTCAACCATTTAATTTTCAGTGATAGTTACTTGAATAATTACCAAAAGTCTCAACTACCGCGGGTCAGTAAAGGAACTTTTGAATCTCAGGTAAGTTTAGCACTTGCATTTTGTTCAGGGCGGGCTGATCAATAAAGAAAGGTCTGAATTAGTAGAGACTGACAAGGTTAATTGTCGGCATGCAGTTAGCAGAATAGAACTTTGTTTATTTGAGAAAAAAGAACTCAGTATCAAGTTTTTGTATGAACTTATGGTTTATGGCATTTTCTCGTAAAAAAATAAATAAAATAGAGAAAAAAGAAAAGTATAGTTTACATTATGAATTTCTTTTTCTCTGTCTCGAGCCATAACAAAAGTAAAGCTACAACGAAATGTTTTTTCGATATGCAATTGCAATAACGGGTTGAATAGGTGATGGTTTGCACTTACTGGTTAACTGCGTTTACTCAATCACCGTGTCGATGCATGTAAGGGGAAGAAAGAAAAAAGCTGAGATCGAAATTAACTTATTCATTTATCTTTGCTCAAACATGAACTTTCTTCAACGTGTTTGGATGAAGCTTTAAATCTAAAAGTTAATGTGATATCTAAAAATCTTAAATGGTATATAAGACGAAATTTGTTGAATCAAGATTAATTCAAGCGGAAAGTGGAGTAGAAATAGAAATTTGTAAATTCGTGGAAAGATATTTTAATCCCACCCCTTACAACTCTTACAACTTAGTTAATGCTATATCCAGTAAACGGTGGTACTAACGTATAACATGATGACCCAATTACAAAATTAATATAATTAATTATATTAACAACTGAATTACTCATAAAGCAAATTTTAAGACTTGCGTAAATTGACAGCCCATCCCTCTTCAATATTTTAAGGAGTGGCAAAACAAGGAAAGTATTATATCTCACTGAAAGTGTTTTAATTCTTATTCTACGCAAATTTTCTTCAAACATAATTATTAATTCTATTTTTAAAAATTTTGGCTATAAATATTAAAAGATATTACAAAATGACGAACGTTTTCGGTCGACTTGACCATCATCAGGTTAAAACAGTTAAAAGAACTGTGGTTCACGAGATTTTATTTAAATACATATTTTGACAAAGCTAATAAGTAATTCCTCTTGGGAATAAACGTAAACCTCGTGAACCACAGTTATTTTAACCTGATGATGATCGACCGAAAATGTTCGTCATTTTGTAAAAAAAAAATTAATGTTTTACTGATCCACTGTCTCAAAAGAGTAAAAAACAATTGTCTATTTAAGGCGCTGTTACATTATGCAATTTTCCTTGCAACTTAACTCGCAACACCATAGCGAGACAATGTTGCTGAAAAAAAATGCCCTGTTACACCTCCAATTTTCTCAGCCGTTGCGAGACAAGTTGAAGGGAAAATTGCATAGCACCTTTAAGTTACCATTCCGTCTCTCTATCATTTTGCTGCTGTTTAAACTAGTGTTTGTAAATTGCTTTGCATTGGAGATATCAGTTTTAAAACTTTCTAAACATTTATGATGCATAATGGCGTTAGACTGATTTATTTGCTATTATGGAACATTAAGCAATAAATATAAACTTTTCCTTGGATAAAATTAAATGCAAACAAACTGCACAAGTTACAAGTTATAACTAATGCATGTAAACTGTTTTGAGAGATACCAGTTTTAAAATTCTCTAAGCATTTATGATGCGCTATGGCCTTAGAGTGCATGATTTCTATGCTAGAACATTAAGCAATAAATATCAAATTTTCCTTGGATGAAATTAGATGCAAGCACATAATAATAAGTGTTGTCAAGGAAACTCATCACGAATCTTATTTTTCTTTTAACTGACTTTCTGTGTTAATTGTCCTTGACCACCGCCACTTTGCTCTTTTCTAGAGACCTCCACCGACATTTACAACTTTTTCACAGGTATTGATCAAACTAAAGTGTAATCAATAATTTTCGTTCATAAAAGCTATTGTTTTTTTTTCGGGTTATTCAAATGAAAGAAAGCTACTAGTTTTGAATTGGAATCTTTCTTTGTTCTGATAATCAAATAACAACTTATTTTGTATACCGTTAAACATAATGTATAAATGGTCATTATACTTTATTTTTAAAAACATTGAACATTTTAGATAGTTTGATAGAGATTCCATTTGTTTGTTTTCTGGATAAATAGTTTTCTGTTTTTATTTTAACCTTCATTTAATCTTAAGATTCTGTTTGTGCATGTGTCTGAAAATATTACTACTTCAGTTATATACATATATTTAATCTTCCAATATTAATCTACACACACCGAGTGAAGCATTCGCTAATCGATCCTGACACAATCTGATGCATATTTATTACAGTATCTCTGTAAAATTTCCTAAGAGAAAAATGAAAACAGATATTCCGCTGTCTTTCTAAGTCACAGCACGCACCAATAGATGTTTTCTGTGTTTTTTTCAGCTGCCACAAAGTTTTTATAAAGATCTTCAGCCATTATCTGCTTCTGGAGAACCTTATGAGAGCATTGCAATCTAAGTAGTTAGACATTTTACAATTTTTGTTACTAAAGCATAAGTAAACATAAATGTTTGTAGGAACACCCGACCTGATCTGTGCTTGCATGTTTAAAAGTTGCCACGTCAGGCGGTGGAGACAAGACAAGACTTTAATGGCTCCTTATACTACTTCGGTACATCGGAATAGCGCCAGAAAAAGTTCAATATTAGTTTTGATTATAAAATAATATACCCTAATAAGGCGAAAGGTCTATGTGAGAGTATTTCGCATTTTGTTACATTCACTTATGAATTTTGCGACTTTTGGGGCTATTTCGTTAGTGGGACTCATCAGTTTTTTAAATACAGCTTTTTCTGATTCAAGGGGGTTTACCTTCCCTAATGATTTTATATTTTGATAAAAATTTTGCCTTATGCTTTCATATCTGGGACAACGTAAAAGGAAATTAATTTCGTCCTCCATTTCCTTTTTACACACAAGACAAATTCTGTTTTGTGGCTTTATGTATGGTTTACGATACCTTCCTTTTTCTGTTTCCAAATTATGATCACTTATTCTCAGTCGAGTAAAATTAATCCTATGCTTTTCAATTGTCACGTTATCCAGATAGCTTTCATATTTGTATTTTGTTTTAAAAGTGCGATATACTCTCATTTTGTTACTTTTGTTTCCAGATCTCCCGCTATCATTAAACATGTCACTTAACCATTTTTGAAATTCTATGTCATGGTGACGTTGTTTTAAATCTTTTTAAGTACTGGCAAGTTTCTGGCAATGATTGAAAATATAGTGAAAACATATATGCATTTTTGATTGCAATGATCATTTGGAAGACCTTTATCCCTGAAACTGGAATTGCTATATAATGTTACCTCCCAAACCTAAAACACTTCCAGTATGGCGAGTGATATCCCCCTTAAAGGCTCACGTTTATAACTGGTAAACCCCTCCGTTCTTCCTAAAATCGAGTGATCACTCCCAAAATCCTCCGACCCCTCCTAGGCGATACATACATATTGACCGGTCCCTAAGCAACTTAAATACACGCTTTTTTTTTTATAAGAACCAGTAAATTTTGCCGAGGCTCATTGTTTTTAATTTTTTGACTGCTTCATCTTCGATTTGTTTTTGATTTGATCTTAATTTCTGTGAGCGGTTTGAAATGATGAGAAATCAAAACAAAAAGACAAGGCATTGAAAACAATGCTGATTTTGAGGAATACGTTTATCATTTGGGACAATGGTAGATATAATAATAAATGGGAAACGGTGCTTCTATGTTTTTACTCTGCACATTGCGAACGTAAATTACAAAATTCAGTCAAGTTTCAACCAGAAACATTTTCCCTTTTTTTCAGCCTCAGCCTGAGCTTGTTCTTAAATTGTTTTTAATTTTCGACGAATCTGAGCCTCATTGTTCTTATAAAGTTGTTCTTATAAAAAATGCTTGTAAAATAGTGAAAAAAGAAATGTGGATGGAGCGTTTGCATAAATAGCTAGCGGCTTCAAATTCCATTTTTATTTTTGATTGTAATTGTTTTCAGTGACAATAAATTCAACTTGTCACCTCCGCGACATTGAAGTCAGCTGGTTGTTTTTTCTTTCATCCACCAAAAGAAATCTTAGCTTCAAATTTTTTTTTTCAATTTTAATTGTGTTAACGTTGTTTAAAAATATGATATAAGAGAACCAAATTTATGTACATTAACACTTCAAAAGTAGTTATTATTGTATAAGAATAGTTTTACAACCTTTGTGTTAATTGTACCGTCGCCATCCTTGTCAAACATGATAAATGCTTCCATAAAGTTTGAGATTTGTTGCTCTGAAAGCACTCTTTGTTTCTACGGATTTAAAGGGTTAACTCAGTTAAAGAACTGCATGAAAATCCAGACAAAATTCCTTGATCACTTCTAGTGTGTATGAAATCTCAAAATGGAGCAGAAAAATAAAACTCTCAATCAATAAAAAGATGGAGGTTTTGCAATACAACTCACCGCTATATTGAATGGAATCTTAGACGAGTTTGCCATCCTAATCTGCTTCTCTGCAGTTTAATTATTAGATACCAGAAAAAAATCATGTAGCAATCTTAAAACAAATTCCCTTCAACAGTATTCATTATTTAATAGGTCTTTACCGATCATCTTAGTGAATGGTTCAGTGTAATATGAAATTATATCTTTTCAGATCATCTTTAGACACTTTTTAGAACTGACTTGTGTATAAAACATTACAAATTTGTTCTGTTAAGAGCTATATGCGTTGACAATATAAATCTCTTGATGATGAGACCGTCAATGAAACTGGTGTGTGGTTTTACTGTAGCAAGTAATTCTGGAATCGTCTGAAGATTTCTCAACATTGATTCCAACTGTTAGGTTGTCAGTATAATAACGTCAATGGGAAATCTTACGTTTCTTATCTTCATACAAAGTATATACAGACACGGCTTTGTATCATCAAATTAACCAGATCAGTTAATATGCTTTTAAAACGTATTTGAGAGTTTTTAAGATTATTTTTGTGAAAAACCAATTCAGTCATGGGAAGATATGAAAGTGGTTTTTAAAATTAATTAAAATTATCTAAAATTAGAAACCAACCTTCAGTAATGTACGGCACGATAATCGATCAAAATTTTGATGTTCTCTCACTAGAGAAAATCATAAATTAGACTTCTCCTAAAATGCCATATTTTCACAACTAGAGTTGAAGCGATCGCTCGAATCTCCTTTATATGCTGGAAACTATACGAATTTAAAAGCTTGGGTGCACATTGCTTTTCTTCTGCTAAATGAAAGGTTAAAAGCGGAAAATGTTTGTTATGTGTTTTGTGGATAACAGCCCTTCAAGTATAGCTTGTATGTCATGACCACATCATGTTTTGTCTTAAAAAACACTCATCACAATCAAGCTCCATAAATTACTTGCAATAGATGATAAGAGTAGACTGAAAATTCGATGATTCATTTCTGAAAAAATAATTAGTGACTTAATTGCTGTCGTTATTTTGTTAAAACTATATTTTTAGCTGTGAAAAACAATTGATCACGATATATACTGTTAAAAATTTCATACCTCTTTCATTTTGTCCATTTTTTAATATGGCAGCTGTTTTATCGTTTAAACCGCTTTCAGAATCAGATTAAACCGATCTTTTACATTCTTGGAAGCGTACGGAACAGAAGTGACAACAGCACGTTCTGAAACTTTATGGCTGCTTTTCGCTTATTGTCGTAGGACTACTAAAAATGAAAGCTGATTGGTCGAGTTGAAACTTCGCTGTAAGCTAAAGCTTGGTTCACACTTGTAAAATACGTATAAGCACAAGCACAAGAGAGGGGAAAATGTTTCTGTTTTTTTGTGCTTGTTCTTGTGCTTATTTCATGCATGTTCACAACTGGATTTTCTTGAGCTTGTGCTTTTCACAAATGTGAACCAGGTTTAACAACTCAATGTATTAGCAATCAGAGTAACAGGGCTTTAATTAAAGGCCTTGGTTAAACGCAGCGGCGCCTGTTTTATCTTCACCAGATTTAGATTCGGCGTTTATTGCGAAGACCGGCGCTTTATCGAGTGCGGCACTTATTTTAAATAAGTGCATTATACGCTGAATGATGAAGTTTATTCCTAAACCATCTGTAATTTTAAACTAAATCACAATTTTATTAGCTTAAAAATAGCAAGAACGGATTCAGTGGCATGGATTTCGAGATGATTAACAAATTAGAGGACAGGAGGAAAGAAGTAAAGGATTTTGATGAACTCGTTGCTGTTTCTTTGAAGAAGCAAGTCGAAATCGATCGACTGAAAGCAAACCAATCTCGGTTCCAGGACTTCTCCCTCCAGAAGCAAGGGAGAATCACTGGGAACGAGGTTGAAAGCAGATAAACTGCGTTCTGGTGGTTGCATTCGACAAGAGAGAAATAAAATAATAACTAGACGCGTACACGCGTTTACTCGGGCTACCTAATGTTTGGATTCATAATGATGGGTGTAAAGTTTATTTATGCCAAGTTTTATGCTTGTAT
>JANCMA020137443.1:0-24428 GCA_024336925.2 Zoanthus solanderi
TGCAGAGTGTAACAAGTCGCAGTGCTTTTCTCTTCTAGCGGATGAGGCAACTGACACTGCAACACTTGAGCAGGTATGCATCTGTGTCCGGTACGTGCACAGGGCGGAGAATGGAGATGTGCAGGTGAAGGAAGAGTTCCTCGGGTTTAAAGAGGCCCCTGGCAGGACGACTGGTGAGGTGATTGCAAATCTCCTGTTGGAAGCACTTGATGACTACAAGGTGGACACTACCAGTGGCAAATTGAGAGGGCAGGGCTATGACGGAGCTTCCAATATGTCAGGTGTCCGTCAGGGCGTACAAGCGAGAGTGTGTCAAGTGCATCCAAATGCTGCTTATGTCCATTGCCAGTCGCATGCATTGAATCTGTGTATTGTCCATGGCTGTGATGATGGCATAGTAAAGGACATGATGACCAAGGTGCAGGAAATCGCGTTCTCCTTCTCCTACTCAGCAAAACGCCAGTTTCAGTTTCAAGAAATGCTATCTGAGACACCTGAGGCAAGAGAAGAAATGGGCAAGAGGAGGAAGCTACGAACACTCTGTGAGACTCGGTGGAGTGCTCGTGCTGATTCCTTATCAACATTCAAGGCATCTTTTGATGTGGTGGTCAAAGCACTTGAGTTTCTGCACACCATTAAGGACTCAAAGGCAAGATGTTTCTTTAACATTATTCTATCGTTTGAGTTCATAATGGCTCTCGTTGCTTGTGAATGGTTTCTGCAATTCATTGTTCCTCTGACAACGTATCTGCAAACAGTTAACATTGACTTGTTGCAAGCCCACCAACAAGCTACAACAGTTATTGAGGCCCTTGCTAAGGAGAGGAACGATGAGTCGTGGGAGAAACTCTACAAGGATGCCGTTTCTATTGCTGAGAAGCATGACGTTGCAGTTAACAGGCCTCGAATTGCTGGCAGACAACAGCATCGTGGGAATGTCCCTTCAACCTCAGCCAGCGAGTACTACAAGCGTAGTTTGTACTTCCCCTTCCTTGACCATTTACTTGCAGAGTTGAATAACTGCCTCATCAAACCTGGGCCGCTATTTAGAATCTCTTGCCTTTTGCCACGTAATGTAGGCAAGTGGTCACCAGCTACAAACAACGGTTGATGACATCTTCACGCCTTACAATGCTGACATTCCCGAAGATCTGCAGCAGGTTAGAGAGAGCAAGTGCATGCGTTGGAAGAGCAGATGGTAGAAGGCAAACAATCTGCCCGCCTCTTTACGCGAGACTCTGGAAGAGTGCGAACCACACGAGTTTCTGAACATTTACAGAGCTTTCACGGTACTCCTGACTCTTCCAATAACCACTGCGACAGCGGAAAGGTCTTTTAGTGCTCTGGGGGGACTGAAGACCTACATGCGATCTACCATGAAGGAGGAGCGGCTCAATGGCCTTGTACTTATGTATATTCACAAGCATGATGATGTTGATTCGGAAATGATTATCGAGTTTGCTGCAGCCTCACCAAGGCGCCTCGAGCTGCTGTTTTAAATTGACCTGAATTATCTTTTGCTTTCGTTTTGTTAATTAAGAAAGGGATTGACATACCGATTTCCCAAGGATATAAATCTATTTTTGTCCGTAATGTAGCGTTGCCTTTCCCTAATGGCTAAAAATATAATTTGGAAGAAGTTACTAGCTCAGCATACCAATTTTATGCAGTGAGTTCATGTAGCTTGTGCTACAGGAGGTCGAGAACGAGTCAAACCTCACAGTTGAATATATGGAGAAATAAAGTTTATTCAGGCAATTGATCATCGAATCTCTTCTTTCTAGATATACTCTTTCCTGCCACTGTTGCATATATTTTTATAAAAATTGTGTTGGGGGGAAGGGGGGTGGGGGGAGTCGCCAGATTGCCTGGGCCTACAAAAAGTTTGGATCCTGGCTACGCCACTGTCTACAGCAACCCTGATTGAAAATCATTCACTTTTTATATATCGCCATCATTCATGAAGCCGAAACCAACTGTAGAAGTGCACACAATTTAGATATCATGCTAAAGGTTTGCTATTTATTTTCAGCAGCATTCTAGTTATGTCTGTTCAAATATCTATTTACAAACTTGCTCACCACAGCTAGTCATTATCATTCACACCACATTATTTTCCATTGTGCCGTAAATCTAATTTGCTCTCAGCCTGCACTTTTTAGTATCTCCACTAGTTCTTTGGTAAGTTCTTGCCCTCTGCGTGCCACGTTAGTATTTTCTGCTTACCGGTCAGTTCCATTTTTTCTTTAAGTTTACTAAATGATAAAGTTTATTTTAAATGTATACTATAAGAATTAAATAAAACATTGACCACAGGCATAGGAGGTAGACCCAGAGAGGGGTCCTATTGTGTGCTCCCCTACTGTACCACCATGCGAATCCGTAAATAAATAAAATTCACAAGTTTTTCATTTACTGGACTAAGCATGCCCGACGTGTTTGAGAACTGAAAATGTCAGCACTGCTTTGCTCCGCTACATTTTTAGTGTCAGTAAAGAAATAAAAACATTACCCGATCGGAAAAATATTACACATAATGATGCAATTAACCGTAACAAAAGAACAACCGGGAATTTTTGACAAGTAATTCAAATATATTTATATATATTATTAGGTTTCATGAATGGTTTGTAGGTGCCATCAGTTCAGTTGAATGTTATCGCTACCAGTATGGTATTGGTTTTATGTATGGTTTGTAGGTGCCATCAGTTAATGAATGTTATCGCTAGTCACGCCAATATTACACGACAAAGTAGGACTCTACCGCGATGATGGATTAGTAACATGCAAAGCAAGCCCCAACAGATAGATAACATCAAGAAGAAAGTTACGAAAATCTTCAAAGACAATAGACGCTAACAAAAATATTGTTAATTTTCTAGACGTCACATTCAACTTAACTGATGGCACCTACAAACCATACATGAAACGTAATAATAAACTTTTGTAAACATGGATATGCTCAAGATGAAAGTGCTTACAGGGGAGCCCATGGCGCATCAAAAGGTCTGGCTCATTCATGAGAAAAATATATAACGGTAATTGAGAGCAATTTGTAAACTTTGTGCCTTTTGCCAAATAGGATTTGTTTCTAGCTCACTGTCTGGTACAATATACTTTGAGTTTGTATAAACTCTGTAAATTTACAGGCATTCTTTACAGGATAGGCAAAATCCGAACAGAGTTGTTGAGTAGGTCCGTCTGGTAGGTTGGGAAGCCAATGTAACTGTAGATGGGTCTGACCGGTAAAGGAGAGGAGGGCATGGCCAGGATATAATAGTCATCTTTGGCTGCTAATTAGACTGCATGTCACTGCGGGAGGCCATAAAATGCTGATAGTACAGGATAACATGCCTTAAATTCAGTACTCACACTCGACCATTCAAGCATTGTAGTTATAGTTAACTCTGAACGAGACGAATGTACTCTGTATTACATCTAGTTGTTTTTGAAGATGTTTTGTGTCACGACCCATACTACGTTACTTGCTAACAATCGCGGTTCAAACTCAAATCACAAACAAATAACAACCATTGATAGCAATCACAAAATAAGACATTTTGGCTAGAAATGACTATATATATAAAACAAAACACTTTAAGTTAAAAGGATTGTTTTAATTCTAAAATATGCTAAGAAGTTTGAGAAGAGCACTTTCAAAATGCAAACTGATTTATTTTGCTTAATTATTTGTACTTCGGTACAAATTCTGTTAATAAATCTCAAAGTCACTGGCAAAAAACATTGCCACATTAACCGTTCAACAGGATTAAGCCCTTATAGTCAAAACCAACTGCTCCGCATTTTATGTTGCAGGAGAGACCGGTCCATAGATAAATTCTTCAGCAGCACCAAGCTGTAGATGCGACAAAGCCAGCAATGTTGTTCTGGTGGCATTGCTTTCATTATGAAAGACTGCCCTTCACCTATACAGCCACTGAAGGTGGAGACAATGTGTAGAACACATCTTGAATAATTCTTTGAGTCCATCTTTACATCACTAATGTCATGATACGTCACTTGAACCATCCGCCTTCAGACAGGAAGCATCTGAGCCACTGAGTGAGCGGCTTCGCTGTAATTCAGATGCTGTTACCAGCTGCAAAGCACACCAAATGGTTGTGCGTGTGACTCTTGTATGTTTAGTCAGCTTCTTGATGGCCGTCACCAAGGTAAACAAGTCTACAACGTAAACACGAAATACTTTACTTCATTGAGTGCTTGAAAATAATTGAAAGTTTGGGTTTGAAGAATACTACAAAGTCTGTATTGCAATTAAGTATATAACATAAAAGAGACCAAAAAACAGTGCTAACGAACTCTTGAGTTTAATAATGTTAACGATCTTCTGTATCCAACTTATTTATCTTGCAAAAGAAAGCTCCGATAGCCTTTTCACATGGATTTCAGCCATATCAAGGAAACGTTTGATGTAAGGAATAAAGACAATATTTATCCTGCTTAAATTTTTTGTACATCTCAAAATTTACCCTTGTCCTCCATCCCCGAAAATAGTCAGGGTTAACTGATCATACGAAATGAGATATTTTCATTTCTCTCCCTACCTAAAACAATGAGTCTTCCCTCATTTTCGCCAAGATTGTCTTGGTTATAAGGAATACTAGAACTCCGAACGGAGATTAGATGGACATTTGGCTTGGCCCAAGATACTGTCACATAATGGAGATAGGTATAGCCCTACTCCCTTAAATCAAAATGGTCCTAAGAATACCCGCCCACAGAAGATAGATATGAATTAAATTCACTTTGATAGCACTGCATCAGTAGCAAAATAGTAGGGAAAACTTAATTTATTTCCAACAACGAAAATCACTTCACAAAATGACAATAAAATACAAACTGTACAACACCTTTAAAAATACTCGATGTCTCGGTTTGTTCTCAGTGATTTTTTTTAGAAGGTCAAATGTTACGTCTCAATATTTACTGTGATAAACCCTCACATTAAGTGTTACAATTTAAAATAGTAAAAAAGACTTTAAATGTTTTTATTTAACATTCCGAGTTGAAACTTGGCCTTTGTACGCTATTTGTAAAGTTCGATACTGAAGCTCAATATACATTGAGTGTAACTATTTTTTGCTGTGAAGTGATAGTTACGCTAAGAACTCTGGTACGAGTATGGGATTCAATGAAAACTCTTGTTCAGTGTTGTTTAGTGTCGTATTGCTCAGGTAGAAGTTTGATTATCTGAGGCGATCTATATTCAAGGCTGTTTCTCGAGCAGTCAGCGAGACCGTAAATGCTGTACTTGCACAGGGAAAGTGTTCAACCGAAGCTGTATTCATTCAAATTGTAAAAATGTGGTATTTAAAAAAGTAACGCTTTCTTTCTTGGGTTAAAGTTTTTCGCACTTCCTTTAGCAGTTCCTCTTTTTGTTTAAATTTCTCTTGCGTATGAATCAATAAAAGTTAACTGTTTTATCTATAATTAATTATATGTAATTAATTACCATAATGTCGTTTTAAATTCATTCCCATAATTTGTTTTAAATTGTTTTGTGGAAACAGCCTTGAATATACAGATCGAGGTTTAACACTTCAACGCTCTCACACGTGTTTAGGGACTTTAAGCAATGAGGACGGCGACGGGAAAGAACAATAGTAAATACTATAACTGCACGTTGAAATGTACAGAGCTGAGTACCTGCACGTAGTTGTCGCTAGAATGACAACGTAAAAAGATCTTTTTTAGAGTTGTCGAGATTACGAGGACGTAACAGGAAAAACTTTTTTAGTATTTGTTTAATTTCATGAAGAAACATTTAATCGTTTTTCTATTCACAAAGTTTAAAGCAAAGAAACAAAACCCTAATGAGCCGCACAAATGAGTAAAGAGCGAAACAGAAATGTGATTTTTCTGAGCCGTCGTCGTTCACGTTCTCGTTGCTTAAAGTCCCTACTGACAAGGAAAAACATCGAACGCTAACGTTTCAGAAACTGTTGATCACCTGAAGTTTCCGAATAACGAGGACTACAGCTTAGATGCCTGTTGCGATTGTTCCCACAACTAATTTCCTCTTTACGACGGGACTGAAGCTCTCGAACTGCGATGTGCCATTGATCAACACTCTCACTGATACTCACATGGAGTGGAGAGTGCCGAATTCGTTCAATTCTGCCAACAAGAGCCTCCACCTGATATTAAGTGATAAAAACGGAAAACTCAAAGAGGTCACCACTGCTGCAGAAATCTAAAATGACTTTCAAAGACAACAATTCAAAAGTGGAACTGAGACACTTTTAACTAACAAAAACAAATAAGAATAGCTAAGTTCTTAAAGGCTTAAATATTGCAGGCATGTATGGTCTTTTGATAACCCATCGGTTTTGACAATGCTTTAGTAAAAGCAGCATTATTGAAAAAAAAAACTAATTTCCCCATTCAAATTTAAACACTTGTGTATACAAAGACTAGAACACAAAAACTAAAAGGTTGTAGAGTTTGTTTCTCGATGTGTAAAAACTGTTTTGAAATATATGCTGAACACCAGCATAAAAATATCCTGTAACAATTGTTATTACTCGGGCTTCCTGCGGAAAGTCCGAGGTATAATTTCGGCTTCGTTTTTTCCCTACCATCAAGATGCAAAACGCAGTTTTTGACAGTTTGGACTTGAATAGTTCAATTGTGGGACAAGTAAGGAGGTCAGCAGGCAGATTGTTCCAGAGAGTAGGTGCAGCAAGCATAAATGCACGGCCAACAAGAGGTTTTTTTTGGATTTAATGCGAAGATAGGAAAAGCTTGTTCCGTTGCTGGAACTGCGAAGGTCATAGAAGCCAGGCTTAGTGACAGTGATCAGGTTTTACAAGTAGGAAGGAGCCAGTTGATGAAGAGCTTTAAATGTGAGAAACAGGATTTTGTAGTTAATTCTTTGAGGGACAGGTAACCAGTGCAGCTCTTTGAGAAAAGGAGTAATATGACAGAATTTAGCAGAGCAGTTGTAAACCAGACGGCTACATGTATTTGAATTCTTTGAAGTTTACAGAAGGTAAGGTCAGGTAGACTGTAGAGGAGACTATTACAGTAATCGAGGTGACAACAACAACAACAATACTTTATTTGTGTCCTCATGGTGTTACATTATGTACAAATTACTTTATTGTAATAATAGTACCAGAAATAGTTAGGCGAGAATCACTTAAAAATAGCAATTGCTAATCGAGGTAAGTAGCTGTGGTCATATAGGGCTGTTAGAATTTTATTATTTGATTTACAGATGAAAGATGAGAGGGCAGGTGAGAATCAAACAAGAAGAATAAAAAAGGACATTGTTATAAATATTATCAACTATAATAATACAACATAGTTACAAATACAAACAGGGCATATAAATCCTGGGCATAGGTAAACAAAGAGCAAAGAACATCAGATATCCAAGTAAGTATTTAAGATATTGTTTGTCATCAATTGAGTTCCAGACTTTAGCACCTACATAGCGAAAACTGAATTTGCCATAATTGGTTCTTACTTTTGAAATATAATATGAGTCTTTAGAAGCCAATCTAGTATTGTATTTGTGTACATTAGATACTGGTGTAAAGAAGTCATGAAAGACGGATGGTAAATTGTTTTCATGAAAATCATACATCAATAGAGCATTGTTTAGAAATATTAAATCAGATAATTTTAAAATCTCCAGGTGGCTAAAAAGTGGACTAGTATGTGCTCTAAACTCAGAGAAACTGATTATTCGAATTGCTTTCTTCTGATGAGTAATAAGAGATTTAAGGGTAGTTACATAAGTATTACCCCAGGTTATTACAGCATAAGTTAAATATGGATAAATTAATGTGTAATACAGCTGTAAAAGTATTGATATTGGTAAATAATGTCGAGTTTTAGCTAGAATGCCAACACTGCGTTTAATTTTCTTGGTAATGTGCTGTATGTGGTATTTCCAAGTGAGGTTAGAATCAATATGAAGTCCAAGATATCTGATGCTTTTTTCTTGTTTCAATTCTTCGTAAGCAATGTGTAGTCTGACTTGATAATTGATCACTTTTTGGCGTGGATGTAAAATAATGAAATTAGTCTTATCAATATTTAGTGATAGCTTATTTGCAAGAAGCCACAGTGAAACAAGTTTAAGATTTTCATTAATGAGAGATTCTAGTGGACGCAGACTACTGTTGGTAGAGAACAGGTTTGTATCATCAGCAAAGATGTGGAAGTCAAAATAAGAGCAACAATTACTAAAGTCATTTATATATAAAAGAAATAGAAGTGGACCTAATACTGACCCCTGTGGGACACCGTGAGTGATGCACAAATCATCAGATTTACAAGTTCCTATCGATACGTGTTGCTTTCTGTTATGTAAATATGAAATAAACCATTCTTTAGCTATGCCACGCACTCCATAGTGGTTTAATTTGGAGATTAGAATATCATGGTTGACTGTGTCAAATGCCTTTGAGAAGTCTAGAAATATCCCACAGGAGAACTGTCCATTTTCTATCGCTTTTTGTATTCTGTCTGTAATTAGCAGAGTTGCATGTGTAGTAGAATGTTTGGTACGAAAGCCAAATTGTTTGTCATAAAGGATTTTGTGTTTCTCAATAAAGGAACTTAATCGAACATCAGTTTTTCTAATATTCTGTTAAATATGGAGATTAGTGAGATCGGTCAATAGTTATTCAAACATGTAACAGAGTCTTTTTTGTGAATTGGGATAACGTTAGCTATTTTAAAGTGATCTGGCACACATCCACTATTAAAAGACAAATTGAAAATTGTTTCTAGAGGAGTAGAAAAATAGGTCTTTAGAAGTTTTAATAGATATATAGGAATACTGAAAGGTCCTACAGCTTTTGATGAATTTAGGTTAAAGATCTCATCTTCTATTTCTATAGTTGTTACCGGAGACAAATAAAAGCTATTTGGCTGTTCTGAACCCATAAAATCTAGGGTGTCAATTTGTACATCAGGTATATTGCCTGCAAGCCTTTCTCCAATATTGGAAAAATGCTTGTTAAAAGCAGTAGCTATAGCTTTAGGATCTGTAATGGTCTGGTTATTATGTGAAATTTTTGATATTAGATTTAATCCCCTCGGTTTTAAGGTGATCAATTGCTTTATTCCGTTCCAGATATTTCTAATATTTTTACTTGAAATAATCACTGTAGTATTCTCGTTGAATGTCTACATAGAATTCTTTTCCAGTCGGTTATTAGTTCCCAGTCTTCCCTGGCGTAATCCTAGTTTTACTTCTAGCTATAACAGATGTGTTTTTTTTGCTAACAAAGTTCCTTTGAAGTATATAGAAAATGTAAATATCAGCAAAATGAATATTATGTATGAAGAGTTTCATCGCGCTATGTTCATCTTATTCAAGGGCCACCAAAATGGAAGCGAGGTTCTTGATGGTCAGGGCTCGTTACCCAACGTTCCTATGATCACAGTTGCAACAGTTCCTATGTCACCAGAAAATACTGAGGATGATGAGCTCACTCATAATGAATTGACTAGGCCTCGAACATTTGAAGAATACAGGAAAACTAGCAGTAGGCCTAATTTACATTTGCCAACGGAGTATGCCGACCTCAAAAAGAAATGCGGATCTAAAGAACGAGTCTGTACGGAACTCGCCTGGCTGGAGAACAATCCTAGGCCCAGACCTCTACTTCCCATTATCAGACCGGTAAAGCGTATGAGCCCTGAGGAAAAATATGGTATCACAGAAATGCTAAATGCGCAAGGGTTCGGGGGAAAAGATATACACAAAGAAAACCTTTTTACCAGGAGACACTCTACAGGAACAGGGGAAATCAACGGAAATTTGGAGCTACCTGGGACAATGTAAATTGCAAAAAACAAAAATTATTTTTATAAGTTAAATAAATTCCACAAAATAGCAACGAATATTTCAACCGTCAAACCGTTAAACAGTCAGTGACATCTGTTTAATATTAATTTAACATTTTTTTTTGTCTACCCTGCAATTTCAATTCTTGATTTGGGTGGTGTGATGGTTTATTATGCGAAACAAGTTTGGCAAAACAAAACTGCCAAGTAAAAAGAGAACTTGAAGGTAAAAGCCAATCATCCAATAATAAGACTCATTAACGAATATTAACCCTCGGACGACCAAGCTGTATATCGTAACAAATCACAAATCGACCCAAGGATGGGGGGAAGTTATATAACTTGTTTTTCCAGAAAAGCTTTAACAACCAAAATTAACAGGTATAAAGCTCAAGTAGAGTAGCTTTTTGAAATATTTGTGTTGCGTCAGTTAATTGCTTTCCATGGTAACAGTAACATGAATGAATGAAGTCTCGTCATTTTTGTTTTATAAATTTTAGATAATTTATGTGTTTTATGCTGTTTTGCAACCTTTTATGACATTGATGTTTGAAATTTGAAAAAAACATTAAAATTGATTTTACAATTTTTGAACTCTTTTTCACTTTCAAAAGCTGTAAAAAACTCCTATTTTAAAGGCTACAAACACAAAACTTAGTTAAAATACGTGTTTATTCATAGTAAACAGCTACTGAAAATTTGGTGGGCAACGCTAAAGAACTTTTGAAAAAAAAAAATTGGAAAAAACGACCCCTTTTCATCCCTTGGCCCTTGGGCGTTCGAGAGTTAATATTAACACAAATAACTACAATTCAATAACTTTTTGTCCACCTCGGTATTTTTGTGTTTGGTTGGGCTTTCACGAAAATATCAATTTATTTGCTATGAAGATGAAAAACTCATCATTGAGATGAGTTGAAATTTTCTATTAAACCAAGCTTTCACCAGAACATGTACTACACGAAGTAAGAGGGGTGAGAAAATAGGGCAGAAGGGTTTCTATTAACAGCTCACTTTTCATAAACCCGAAACAATTATCAGTTTGTTCTTGTGTGGAGTTTTGCTTTGATTTTGTTTCTGTTTCCTTTTGTATTTGTTGTTGTTTATCATTTTCTTCACCATACGAGTTTTCTTACGACCCTTTTTTTTCCTGCGCCTCCTAGGTCCTAATAAGCATAGGAGGCCCATCGAAAGCTTGAAGTGCGTTTAACGTAGTACAAGCCAAATATATTAGTGAATATACATTTGGGATACAATCTTACGAAAATAGATCAAGAAGAATTTTGAAAACCCCGACTGTAGATTACGTATCTATCAATAAAGAAAAAATAGAGATTAGAACAGAAGAATTACATTAAAATAGTTCCGTTCATTTCTTCAATGCAAATAAAACACCCTGAATTTTGATGCAAACTCTGCTAGAAATCCTACGTTTTGATTGGCTAATCTGCTTTTTTCTTCTTTCTATTTTTTTTCAATTTCCCGGGTTAGGAGCGAACACGTATGTATGTTTCTTTCCCGAAGAAATTGATTTTAAAATGATTTCCTAACTTTGTCCGAATACCAAATTGCCTGATTTTTTGAGTAATACTTTGTCGACGTGAAGTCCATTTCTCCTAAAAGTGTAATTCGTTGATGTACGTTAAATTGTTGTACAAGAGATGTAGGTTATTTAACTAGGTTTTATTTCATTTTATTTGCGTCTCTTTTACTAGTCAGGTCCCAAAAGTAGTTGCTTTTAGTCATCTAATAGATATAGAATATTTCGAAATAGTTTTTGTAAATAAAATTATCAAAGGTAATAATTATTAAGGTCTTTGGACAAAAAGGGAAACTATTTATTAGTCTTTTCTATGTGTGTGACATTTGCATCGCCCGAATTTAATCATATAATCGTCCACTCTGGTTAAATGAACAAAGTGCTTGGAAAGTCGTTACAGAGGCAACCGTGTGCAAATGTCACTGCTAAGAATTAATCTCAACTTTGTAAAGCAGGAAATAGAATTATACTTTGTTTTGTTGTTAAAACAAATATATTGGGAAAACGTTACTTGTGCTAGTGTATTTTAACCCATACTTTTTTAAAATTTAACACATAACTTTTATGTCGAAGCTCAATTATTCAGTAAAATGAATTTTTACATTTTCCACTTTTACCAACAGTGATGCAATCTGCTTTCACTGTACAAAATCTGCAGGCGCGATTGGTCGAGATCGATCACGTGATTTTGATTTATCTGTTGACATCTTCACCACCATGAAGATGTTATATTTACACATTGTGTGTAACGCATGGCTTGAAATTTAAATGGCCGAGTCTTCAATAAATTCGATTGAAACCATGCACTGAATATATGAGTCAAAATTATTTTTCTGAAAGTTTTTAATCCATCTAAAGCTGTCATTTATCAGAGTGAGGAAGAGAATACAACTCAATTTAAAATTTGGGTTTTCTGTGTACAACCATAGCATTTTGCAACATTTATAAATCGGTTTTTCGGTTTTCTTTTAAAATGGAATTCAACCTTTGCTAGTTTTACTGGATACCGAATTTACAATCATTCAATTGGGTTTGTTTGTGGTTGTAAACACAGAAAGCAAAAATATGAAGATTCCTGGCTTTCATTGACAAGATGGTGATGCTTACCTAATCGAGGTACCTTCCTGCTTGGCCGACGTGTAAAAACGCTTCAAATACTGGTTGGGTTCTTTTAATCCTTCATTGAATTACTTAACGTATTTCTCAAAGGACCGTATTGAGTAATTCTAAAACCACGTACTGACGTAGAATATTAAATTTTCTTTTACGGTTTGAACGATTTCAATAATCAGTTTTTCACAAAATTCATTGAACAATTTGCTCCTGAAAATTATCCTGTTCTCGTTAATTTTTAAAAGTTTTATCCTTTTATCTTTTTTCGTGTACAGTTTTTTTGCGATTGCTATTTTATTTTATTTGAACTACGCCACTTTAATTTATATGTATTTATTTGTTTAATTTTAAAGAGTCTTATTTGTCCAAACATTTGCTTCAATTTTTTTAAAGTTGTGTATCGCTCAGCACAATGCAGTGAACTCGGATCGCATTTTAAAAGGTTAGAGAGTTTCAATTCGTGTTTTGTTTACCAATATGGACGCACCTGCTAGCCACACAATGAACAAGACATTTGGCCAACGCATGTATGTATATGTGTACACGTGTTTATTTGTAAATAAAGCACTGAGATCAGTCTCTAGCCCTCAATATGACACAATAAGACTACATTGATAAATGGTCCAAAATCTATCAATCTTATGCGCCTTTCGAAGCCTGCCCTACTTACTCAAGAGGTGTACAGTAGTCCAAAGTTCATAAAATATTTGCTTTCAATTGAAATTTATATTCAAACTAAGTTCCAAGTAAAAATCATTGAATTGGAACTAAAACTCTTGGTTGACTAGAGTATAAAAAGAAATCGATAATTTGTTGGCTATTTTAGCTGGTCGACTTACACACCGGCAAAACGGCCATAACAATACTCCCCGTTCGGGGCTTATCAGTGACATATTAAAAGTCCTCTTTCCCCAGTTGAGAATCTTAACTGGTAGAAAAAAAAAGAAAAAAAGAAAAAAAAAGAGTTTACCAGTTGAATATTTACAAAGCGTGGTGAGTTTACCTCTAGGATTCATTCAATAGTCTAAGTTGGGATCATATATATATAACTGACACTGACCAGTGAAAACTTTGCTTATCATCAGTTCATTTTTAATTACGTTTACGCCATATTTAGTATATCAAGAAAGAAAGTAAAATAAGAAGTTAGAAATACATCGCTAGTAGATTGAAGGCAAAACTAAAGACATTATCTAATATCTTGAAACATGATTTATGAAATGAACTAATGCCTTGCTAGACACATATACCTACTGTTAGTTGCAGCTTAGAGAGTTGTTTTCAAATTAAAGGAGTTTCTTGCGTTGTATTGCCAAAAAGAAGTTAAAATCGGAATTGTTGTATGCTAAAAATTTCGCTCGTTTAAGAGGCAGTTTCCAGTAATCTAAAAGCTAGCCACTTGATAAACTTTAAAAATCGGCAGGTGATTTCTATTTCAAAAACAGGCTTAGAATCATTAAAGTGCAAAGAAATAAATTTCAATCAGTTATCTCACTTTTATTTATTGAAAACAATGTGGGTTCTGCGTTGCAATTTATATCACTATCAGTGGTTCGTTGTACCAGTAATGTAGAGGTTGCAAGCTCCAATCATATTGAAACCTGAAGCTTTTTTTTTTTTTTCAGGGTTCGTTTGCTTAAAATAGCGTACAAAACCGCCACGTTCACACATTGACTTCACTTTGTAGTTATGCTAAAAAAAAAAATTACCTATGTACGGCGGTTAAGGAAGTTTTTCAGTTTCTAAAAAAAATTACGTTCAATTCTGTATTCTCGTGAATGAGAATAATTAAAATAACGATTATAAATTTCTCTCTTAAAAATTTTTATTAAAGTTTTGCCTCAGCCTCATTTAGTTGGCACTCGACCGTTTCACCAACTTTGTTTTTATATAGAAACACATGACATTGGGCAGGGTCATTCCTGATTTATTCTCAACTAATGTTCTCAGTTTGGATATTGAATTTGAGACTTTCTATAGAACACATTGCAACAAATCCACTTTTTTCTTAAATTAACAAAAAACAAAGTTGTCATAAATGGAATGCTGCGTCGGTGTTTCTACAGAAACAGTCTTACAAATAGATACGTTTTACATGTACACTGTATAGTGAAAATAGGTTTTGAAGTGAAGTTTTGTCAGTCCGAAACGCCAGTTCAAAAACTATTTTCACTGTGGTGTAAAACTTATCTATTTCAAAAACAAAGTTGTTGAATTTAGCAGGCTTTTTTTTTGGCTTAAAAACATAGTTTAATTAGACTGACAAACATTTGCCAAGTAGTTTTAAATCAATCTGCGTTTGTGGGCTTATTAAGGAAAAATTTTGTTGGAATATCCCGTCAAAAGTATATTTTAGTCACTTTGATTCAGAGAGCATTTATCCTCCTACTTAAGAAAGTTTTTTGTGGCTATGAAAAAAACGTTGATTGTTTTGTGTCATTCTATTTAAGTACATTTTGTCATCTTTGCGCGAAGTGGTTGCAGGGTTTCCTTTATTTTTGCCATTATGGTTTTCAAAACTATTTTCCGGCGTCCCATAACATTTGTTATAAGATACTTTTAGGTTTTTTCATAGTACGCATTTTTTATTAAAGACTTGTGGTAGAAAGACAAAGGATCTACGTCCTGGGTAGAGTTAATGCAATGTGTTCTACTCTCAAGATATGTAAAAAAACTATCACAAGAAATATCGAGAGTGCGGGCCGTGCTAATTGCCCAAAGAAGTGGTATGCAAACCCCCTAGCTTGCTATATAGAGGTATTGCGCTAGCCTCATGGACTCGTAGTTTCCTTAAAAGGCAGGATTAATAAAACCCTCTGGCTATCTATTGATAGAGAATGTTTAGATTTTGCAAGTATCTTGTTAACACCTCATTACAACCATTGAAACAAAAAGTAAAAACATCTACTTTGTAAGCTTGAAAAACAATCATTAAGTTAAGGTTGATAAGAAGCCGCAACAACTCAGAGAAACTCGTTTTCATTGTTCCAGAAACTACTGTAATCTGAAGGGAACATGCGGGGAAAAACTTCCGTTCATCACTTCAGACGTTCGACTGTTAATTGCTTACGTAGTTTAAACAATTTTCGAATTCTTCTAATTAAATATTCGCCTTCATTAACAGTTCATTTCTACATTGTGTTTAACACCTGAACAAAAATTACGTGTATTCCAAATTGGACAAGAAACAAAAAACAATAGAGTTGAAAATTCATAAGAAATTTTACATTTAGCGGGCAACCATGTTTGTTGGGAACAAATGTTCCTAGCAAGCAAAATAAATCTCAGACATGAAGTCTTAAGACCAAAAGGGTTGACAATGATTCGCCAAGTCATATTTTGTTTTATTGTGCTATCTATAAAGAATTATGTAGGTAAGTTTTCAACTTAAAGAACATTTGTCACTTTACAACAAGAATCTCGCCGAAAGTACAAGCTTTAATTAGATAGTCAAAATTGTACGTATAATTTTGATAAGTAGAAAAAGAAACGCAGTCAAGAATAAACACAACTTATTGCTGGAGAAATACTTGAGAAAACAGCCGATTATTTTTAAAAAAAGACTTTTAAGTGTTTATATATAGTTTTTGTCAAAAAAAGGCTGGTGCGATAAAAACGCCAGTGAGGTTGTTTACCATCTCGAAGGGACAAACTTAACTTGAGAATTAACAATAACATTTCTAAATACAGGATTTTAAAATCATTGTTCAAGTTTTTGAAATTTATGTATTTTCCCTTAAATATTTTAATGGCAGATTCTTTATCCTGGAAAGTCATTCCTCCTAATCCTCAATATGTTCTCCTCGGTTCCAACATTTCTCTGGAATGGGATTATGAATTGGCACCTGGTGAAACAACATCTGGGTTCTTTCAAGTCATCTGGGGCCAGCAGCAAAGCGGAATGTCGTGGTGGCTTAACGTGGCAGTAAAGTCTTCGAATTTAGGAATAATTATCTTTCGAGACAGAAATCATATCCATGTCGACGGTACCAAAAGGGCTACACTTATAATTACAAACGTTAGGGAGGACCATCACGCTGCCTATAGATGTTCCATTGAGAGCAGTTCAACCGGCTTAGCACCGGCTAACGTTAATCTAATTGTGCTGAGTAAGTAAAGAATTAAGTCTCTGTGTTTTCAAGACGTTTGTCAAAATAGAAGGGCTTATTATTAGTTTGGACTCGTGCTAGTTTCAAGGTTTACTGTAAAGAACCTTCATAAATTCAAGCATCAAAGCTAAACGAAAATGTATTTTTACTTTTGTTGCTTAAAAAGCACTTGGCTTAACTTCCTCTTTTCCCAATTTTTTATGCATCGAGAAGACCTCGAAATGGCAATAAGCTAAAACTATTCAAGTATTTGTTAAACATCGAGGTTTAAATATATCATTCCTTCAAAAAATTTTGACATAGTTTATCGTGCGGTAAATATTTTCCTTTTAAACATTCGCAAGTGATAAAGTCTTAAATGAGATCTTTTGAATCATCATGGCCGAGTTTTCTTGTTACTTCAGTTTGTTGTTGTTTCAGTTAACGTACATACACATCAATGGAGTCATATTTTGAGTACTCACACCATACTTTGTCTTACTTTCTATGTTTTAAGGCTATGTATGTAGTTGATATCCATTTTTTGTTTCTTTTCTACATCTTTAGTTCCTGCTCTAATTACTTCGATATCAGAAAGGCAACCGTTTGTAGAAGGCTCAAGCTTTACGTTTTCATGCAGCGGTAAGGGTAACCCCACACCACATGTGAGTTGGCTTGCTCCAGATGGAACATTACTTATTAACTCCTCAAATCATATAGATGTCAAAATTACAATATCAGGTGCAACACTTAAAGACGTTGGGTTTTACACTTGTTTGTCGGAAAATGAACATGGAACATCTAGGAAACAGACAAGCATTGCACGTGAGTTTACCAAAATTTTACGTCGTTTCAACAGCGTAACTGATAAATATGTATCATTAATATTCAGTAACTTGTCCAGGCTGGCTTGTTTAAAGGCTGGTTAACTGTATTAAGCATAAATTCAAGCAACTATTTTGTTTCCGAGAAAAAATTAACGGTTCTTAGATTTTCCAAGAAAAAATATTGCTAATCCCAAAATTGCAGATCAAATCTATGTCTGTAAGGTTGGAATCAAGAACAAGAGTTAAAGTTTTAACCCTGGGTTAGTGCTAATTAACTTTTGAACAACTGGAATTTAGAATTATGGAAACTAAAAATAAAATTTTTAACTACCAATGCAAGCCTTATTTCTCTCAAATTTCTTAACATGACAAGATATAAAATAGTTTTTGAGCGGCTCTCTGGCTAAAATACGATATTTACCAACTAAATTTGTCGCGGCTGTACTCTTTCAGACGAAAGTAGAACAACATTAGATATTTCAACTGAAGAACGTTTTTAAAATATTCATGTTATAATAAACTTCACTTGGTTGCTTCTCGATTATTTAGTGACACTTCAAAGAAGCATTAATAGACCTGCTATACTTGTTAGAGTCGCGAGTTGATATAAAGACGATGGATTTCATTGGGGTATATCATTTTAAAATCACCTTCTTCGACTATGTATCAGTTTTATTGAGTTAGGTCAAATTTTTGACTTTTTATAAATAAAAGTTCTTTTTATCTTCTATTTCTTTTCTTAGTTCATTGTCATCATTGTTCCGTTCTTGTGCTTTCTTATTTACGTTTCCTTTTCTTCCTTAGTGTCCCCTACCATCAAATTCATCACGCCGATAAATAAGACTATCAATGAAGGGGACTCAATAGGTTTCTTCTGTAATGCCAGTGGATTTCCAGAACCTACCATACAATGGACTAAGCCCGATGATGGAGCAGCAAACTTTCCTGTAGGAAACGATCTTGTCTTAAGTAATGTAAAAAGAAACCAGGCTGGAACGTATGTATGCACAGCGTATAACGGAGTAGTTCGTAACGCGTCCGCATCAACATTCCTCAATGTCCAATGTAAGTCAAAAATTATAAAAATTACAAGATTTTCTTGGATAGTTTGACATTTTATTGAAGTAAACCATTTCTCTTTGATTTTTTTCTCTTTTTCAGATTCACCAAATATTCAAAAATTATCTCCCCTCACACAAATGGTAAGTCAAAACGAATCATTCAACATTGTATGTCAAGCTGATGGAAATCCCACCCCAACCATCACGTGGATACTAAGAGGGGTAAGCATTTCTGTTGGAGAAACACTTACAGTGGCAAGAGCACAGCTGAAAGACATTGGAACATACCACTGTGTTGCAAACAATGGAATTGGGGCGCAGTCAAATTCCTCGGCCATTGTAGAAGTAAAAGGTTAGTGGTCAGCGTAAAAGTGCCAAAGCGTATTTAGCTGAGACATGTCAAACTTGCTTTCACCCCAAGCACGCGGTTGTATTTTATTCAAAAACCTATAAAGTACCATAAGTTTTAATGGAGCAAAATAATCAGTATTTTCTCGAATACCAGGCAGGTTAACTAATGCTCTACTTCTGTATCGTCTGATTCGTAAATGTTTTGGATCACTGAACTGATTCCCTCACCAATTGCAGTTTGTATAATAAAAAAAAGTTTTAAGATGTACGGTTAAAAAGCGACGTTTGAACATATTTTTTTCATACTAAGAACTTGGTTTATCATCTAATATATGACAATATAAAAAAGTTAGAGTTGTAGAAGGACAGTGAGGGAAGAGGCATGCAATGATATGAAAACTACATATGTAACTTCTAACCGGTTGAGAGGTTTGATAGTAAATTTCAGATGACTGAGCTCATTTTCTATTTTAGTCGTGAGAATAAAGTGTTTTGATTTACTTTATTGGTTACCATGGAGAGAGATAAATCATAAAGATGTCTTATAAATGTTAAAAAAAGAAACGTTTGATTCTTTTTGTAAGATTTATATTATAGGTCTTATAGCTAGCAAATTAACATTTATAACCAAACCCCTTATTGGTTTCCATGGAAATGGATCAATTTAATAATGACGTCATATGTTTAAACCATTAATTTCGCAATCACTTTAATGTAAGTAATGAAGTAATATTTCGAACTAAACCATGCATTTTTTTATATACATATATCTTCTGATATAATGATTATTTAACATCATAGCCTCTGTTGATAATATTTTTTAACCGTGTAGGTTGTTATGACAATTTATCCCAGAGGGGTCGGGAGAGGGTGGAGTTTAGAGGGAAGAAGTTAGAAATTTCATACGTTATCACAGTATTTATAACTATATGGTAAAATATATTCAAATAAGCTTTTTAGTGCCAGGTAGTGCATGTTTTTTGAATTATTTACTTAGTTTCCTTGGTGATAGATGAATTACGCATTACTTACGTAGTATGCAAAAAATTTGTTGGAAAGCCATAAAAGCGAAATAACTTACTATTTAAAGATATTTGTTAAAACTTGGAAATTCAGAAGTATTTTACTCTAGGTTAATATGGCAAAAAAATCTTTTATAATTTTATTCCAATATCATTTTTGTACAAACAGTTGACATCAGAAAATTATTTGAGCAATTTGGGGTATTCGTTTTTATGACAAATTTATCCCTTCCCATCCCCCCATCCCTTTGACACTCATCACACACACATAGGCCCCATCCAACTCTCTTTCTGAAAAAAGATCTGTAGTAAAATGCCACGTTTACAAACTTGATATTGTGTTTAAACTTTTTTGAATCAACAGATTGGTTTCTATGGTCTCCTTGCCGATTAATTAACAAATTGACATAACCTGATAAAAATAGAACAACTGAAACTTTTGATAAAATTCATGTTTTAGTTTTATTAATGAGGTAACTTTTATCACAACAAATTTTTTACAGTCGTGTATAATGACGTGTGGCAAATTTGCTGGGCAACGCCTTTAATTGTTTTGTGATACTTGAAAATTCCGTCATTGTCAATTTTAACCTCATTCCACTCCAGTCAAAAATGTATTCATTCTGGTTAGACGATGAAGACGCAAAGCATAATATCGATAAGCAAAAAAATGAGCAATCGGCAAACCTTGAGAAAACGAATTTAAGTTTTTTATGATATTTTGAAAGACAGCTACTCAAATATTGCAACCAAGAAAAATCTGATAAACCGTATTAATGACTGTTGTAAATTAGTACTAAACGCGTGCCATAGACACAAATAAGATAACCTAATGAAATCTTATCTGAACTTTTCTAATTAACAAAAAATACCTCCAGACTATGAGGAGGATAGTCAATTGATTGGGTAATGATTCACAATCCATTCGGTTGAGTCTGTCTTTTTAACTCTACTTATTGGTAAATGTAGAGATGAAATCATCCGAAAGATTTCCTAGAAAACGTTATCAAAAAGTTGTAGAGTTTTTATCCGCCATGTTTCTGTGCCTGGTTTAGTATAATTAGGCCTCTAATATATTAGCCAGTCAGAACGTAGTATTTGTGACAGACACTTAACTGCATAATGGCGCCAATTATTTACTTTATATTAATGAGGTGTCTCAAACTTCGCTTTGTTTACGAAAGAGACATTCGAACTCAACAAATCCTTGTAGTTTAGTCTCAAATTTAACAAAATTGGTCTAAAATTTTGGCAGAGTTTTTAAAAAATCTTTCTTTACTTAGTTGCAGTATCACAGCAGCAACATTATTTGTTACAAGAAGTCAGTGGTAGATTAAATATTGGTACAGGGCTTTTGATGACGTTATTGCTTTAAAAGCTAATCTTAGTACGTAAGCCGAATTTAAACTTGAGGCTAATTTCTACCATGTATCAGTCGTGTCTAGTTAGACATGCATTCATGAGTGCATGTTTATATATTATCTTAGTATTGTTTCATGTCCAATTTAGGGAAAACTCGTAAGAATAGCTCTAAGGATAAAACTTTTTTGTTCCGTTGGAACGGATATTCCCGAATTGCCTTGGGGTAAAGTATAACGACGATTTATATTCCTAATAAATGCATCAGGACAATGATGCTCGTGGTCTGATTTTCCAAGATATTAAGTCGTCTATTAAGCGGCCATCTTCGCAGAATGGCTTTGTACATGCGGCCGCTTGATAAATGGTGGTCTCTTAATTAATAAAGGTAGGCTCATCAAAAACGAGCCCTGGGCGTGGTCAGGTGTTTGTTTTTGGGTTAATACACTCCAATAACAAAAGTATTTGCAGAAAATAAACAATCAGTCAGTAAATAAAACTAAAATAACCTTGAACAAATCTTAAGCTCATCACTGAAAACACATGCGGAAGAATATTCCTCAGAAACTAAAATATTACGAGCTTATTTGGATGGCGTAAAAGACAATCGTCAACGTAGGAGATTGATATGGTTTGGAGGTGCCTTGTGTATGTAACTTCACAGGCGATGCATTTTCCAATGAAGTTGACTAATGAGGGGATCCTTGCTCAATAAACAGTTTCATTGACCTGGCGGAAGTAGAATATGCATGAGATGAAATTTGAAGCGACCAGTCTTGTTCTATTGATTTGGTGGACTTGAACGCTGACAAAAAACTTTTAAAAAGATGTTATCAATGTATAACTACTTAAAGTATAGTGGGCTTTCATCTCTGCTGCTCTGGTGGCTTTTTTTTCCCGTTAGTGTGGATTAAATTCTTTAGATTTCAAGGGATGCAGGCTACCAATTTCTAAAATGTGGTTACTGTACAAGTAGACTTACATAATGGTATAAATTTTCTCAATAGCTAAAATTATTCCCGGAACCAGATTCCTGTTTACTTGAAATTTTTTTAGGTAATTAAATAACACTATTTTATATCCTAATTAACGTTATTTTTTTCTTCAATTTTAGTTCCTGCTGATATTGTGTCGATATCAGCAAACCAACCTTTCATTCAAGGGGCGAGCATTACGTTATCATGCAATGCAGAAGGAAACCCTACACCATATGTCGCGTGGCTCTCCCCTGATGGTAACTTGCTTCAGAATCGCTCAAGCTCTACAAATACCAACTTTACAATTACAAATGCCGTCCGAAATCAAGTTGGTGTTTACACGTGTGTCGCAAGTAACCAATACAGAACCGTACAACGACAAACTACTATTTTATGTGAGCTAATTTCATTGTTTTTCAACCTTGATATATTCTATTGATATTTGTCAGCTTGGGATCATTGACTTGTTGTATAGCAATCTTTAATTACTTATTGTAGAACAAATTCAAAAAATCACTTTTGCTGTTTAAATTTGTTTTGTTTAATGGTTTTGTATTTTTTTTATTCAAAATATTGCATGTAAATGGTAAAGCGCTCATTCGTTTTCCCTCATTATTTTATTTTTGATTAATTTTTATAGTACTGGCATAACTAAGGTGGCGAAGTGATGAGTTACCTATATATTTACTAGGTTTTAAAACGTTTTCTAATGTAGCGAGAAAATTTAACTCAAAACTAAAAAAAGGAAAGGCTTCCTCGAAAAACAGTTTTTACCTCCAACTCTTTTCATTCTCAGGGAAGAGAATTTTCGAGCTTTTATGCGTATTCACCAACCCGGCGTTGAGATTTACATGTCTTTGCAACGAAAACATGTGATAATCAGTTTGCTTCAACAAAAATAGTTAACTGGTTATCTTTTATATTTGATAATGAGACTGAAAATTTTGTACTCAGTGTTGCTTATTGATTTTCCTTGATTCACATCCACATGGACGTGGATTTAGTACATTTAATACTTTTATCACAATGATTGGTGGCTTGGTGTAATTCAAATGTTGATGTTGTTATCGCTTGCCCTACGAAAACAGTTACTCTAATATAAACAACTTATCTTATATGAATTAAATATCGCGCTATATCATGATGCAAACAAAGTTGTATAAAATCGAGCCGGTCTTAGTCTAATGCGAGTAAAGTAAAAAAAAAAAAAAAAATTCGCTTTTTATATAGTACAAGGTTTTTCGCAAATTGTACTCGTTGTTGTTCGCTCGCCTGCAATAACGTATAATTGTTACTTATATACCTGCCGCTTGAAAACGCGGCAAATAAGTACAGCAAACTTTCCTCTAAAAAATTCTGCAAACCATTGGCATTGCTTTGAATTATATTATTAACTATAAATCTTACATTGGCAGAAATGTAAAAATCGATATCTATATAATTTATTTTCTCCATAATTATTAAAATAACTAAGTTTTGCCACGATTATATGGCAATCAGTAAAATCGCAGCGCCGGTATTGCATGAGTAAAGAATTCCCGATCGAATCTCGTTGAAGCCCGTTTTCGCGCTTTCTTTCTGCGCAAGTAAAATTGCATGCATCTGTTGGCGCATCATTTATTTGCCCTCAATATTCAATGAAAACAATCTTATTGTTAATTTTGTATTATTGTTGGTTATCTTTTTTCAAGAACTTTTAAAACGTACTCTTTTTTTTATTTCAGCGTCACCTATCATCGAAACTATTACACCAATGAACCCGACTGTAGTCGAAGGTGACTCCATAACCTTCTTCTGTAATGCTAGTGGTTTACCAGAACCTACCATACAATGGTCCAAGGCTGGGGGATCTACCTTTTCGTCTGGGAATGAACTCGTTATCTCAAGTGTTAACAGGAAAGATGGTGGTACATATGTTTGTACTGCCTCGAATGGAGTTCTGGGCAATGGAGTAGCTTCGACAAATCTTAATGTCCAGTGTAAGTGATACAACAAAACAAAGTTATACAATTTCGTTGTTATTCATGATTGTTTAATCTAGAAAGAATTCAAAACTTTGTACCTGTGTTTCTTTGAAACTTGTTGAAATAATAGCAAAGTGCATACTTGTTGGCGAAAGTGAAATATATGTGATTGACTCTGTACTTACGGCGTATATGTTAAACAAGACGCTCTAGGAGCGTATATATACTTGTGCCAGCTCGTGGATAAAATGTGAAAGCTTTTGATTTTATTGAGTTCTGACTGTATACGCAAGACTTG
>JANCMA020137444.1:0-14308 GCA_024336925.2 Zoanthus solanderi
GATCTTGTAAAAAAATTTAAAAAAACTACAAAATTAGAAAAATTTCAGATTTCAACATTTTTAAAATGAACTAATGTCTTTATCAGCTTAGAAATTAAAAAAAAGTCTTAAAAATGGTAATTTTCAAAACACTTCAGAGTATTGTTAAAATGTCTTCCTCTCATTTTTTCTTTGCAGTTTCAGAAACAGTTACTTTATCAAACTTGATTCAAGAGATTGCGGCATTGAATGTCAGTTCGTTAAATTTTACGCAAAGTACTGACAAAGAATTCGCTCAACGCAAACCTTTGACCACTAATGGGGACAGAATCGGTAAAGTATTTGACAATCTCCTTATCCGTCATTTTGTCTTCTATCAACCTTTTGATTTTCTCCGCGATAGTCTTGGCCAGCGGATATGCATCATCAGGAAGTGTTGTACAAACATCGCTATTTTCAGCTACCAACGCTCTGGTTTCTTTGTCAGATTTACCAGCGTAATATCCTTGAATTGCGTAGTAAAAGACTTTTGCGTACGCGTCGCAACTCTCGGCGATTGTCTTCCACGTGTCAGCTGCTGTTTTCAGCTGGTCGTAGCTCTTTGTCGGAAGACCTCCTGCAGTGGCAAGCTGATCCAACGCGACTTCCATGGCTTTTTGGAATGCACTCACTTGCTTTTGTATTCCTTCCAAATCTTGGAGAGCTTTATTCAACTTTTCGATCGTCCAGACTCCCAAACCAATTGTTGTGGCTAAGCCTGCAATTCCAAAGACTGCACCAGCGATATTGATACCAGTAATAATTCTCGTAAGCATTGGAGTTTTGGGGAATGAACTTTCAACTTCCGTTGTACTTGATTGCTTCCCTGGCTTGACTGGGACGTCTTCGAACGGAGGCTCTTCAGTTGGTTCTACGGGTTGCTCGCCTTCAATTTTGCGATTTCGGATATGACTAACCAGCTCTAACAAAGCCGATGCAACTTCGGTGGAAGTTTTACTATATCCAAACACACCAGCTAAAATATTCACCGCCTGTTGGGCTTGAGATGCTGGAATATTGGAAGTGATGTTTTTTTCTACCTTACTGAGCAAGTCGCTTGGAAGCATATCAATACCTTTCTTCACTCGTTTCAGATTCACTGAGACCACATAGTAGGTTTTGTTATAAAAATTGAGGGTCGTAGTCACATCAGCTTTAAGTTTGCTTGCTTTGCTATTTAGCTCATCCATTTTGTTCTTCTCAGCGACATCAAACCCAATTCCAGTCCCAATATTTCCTAGATTAAGTAAAACGTCTGTTAGTGCAAGGCCAAGCTCTGCCATCTTTGTAGTTTCGTTTTCGTGCCGTGCGTGCCTGCCTCTCTGCGAGTTTTCACTCCTGTGAACTGAATATTGTTCGGTAATCTAAGTTTTATACGGTAAACTGACAAGTGCTTTGACACACCTACGACTCCATAATACGTCACGTTGTCATAACAGTCGGTGTTTCACAATACTTTAAAAAAACAAATCTTGATGGCTCCTGTCGCGTGTCACATAATGTTTTTTACCTCAACCATTTCAAAGCCGATAACCGCTTGATTATTTGTAAAGAATACCAAGAAGAAAAGAAATAAAGATACCTTTGACATTAGCAAGTAAGAGCTTTTAAATAACCAAACATAAGTGACTATATAAAGGTTAAAATGTCAACTGAGGCCGAGAGCGTGTCTAAAGGTATCACGGCATCTCCACACTCTCATACGTAGCTCAGCAGGTTACTCTTAATCCAGTATTTTATTGATTGTGGGTCACTCAACTATATAATTATGCAACTTCATTTTGCTGTCTCTTTTGTAAAAGTTTGGTTCCCAGTTTTGTTCTATTACGAGTCCTCCGGACTTGTTCGTATAACTTCTTTTACTTATGTAACTTGACGCTAGCTAAATCTACTCTCATTTTATAGACCTTTTTTGAGACTGTTTTTTAAAATAAATTAATCAATGCACTAAGTATTTTCTCATCACACCGGATTCTGAATATTAGCTGGCTAGACAGGCTTAATGCACTTTTTCTACAACAGAATTACTAAAATTTAACAGTTAATATAAACTCAAAGACTGCGATCATACATCTCAAGGCCATTGTGTTATCTAAAACAATCATTCAAATTCTCTATTTAATTCCCTATCTTAGTTCTTAAAAGCTTCCTATCGCACTTACTGGTTTAGAGAACTAGTAAGCTGCGATTTTATTCACAAACACTTAAATAAGGGTTAAGGTTAAATACAGAAATAAACATTTGTGATTAGTTGTTTACCTTTCTCAAAATATAACTAGTTTCCTGTGTTTCTTCGTTAAAAGACTAAAGTCCAAGAGGTTCGCAAGTCTCCATTTTCAAATCAGTCTCGAAACTAAGTTTTCTCACGATCCTAAAGCTGAAACATTTTTCTCTAGAGAACAACCAAACTAAAACTAATAATAGATCATAATAGAGGTAAAGTTGTTTTTCGGACAGTCAAGGTGGTCAGTGTGAAAGATTATAGAAATATGCGAATTATTTCAAAACTTATTGTAATAATCGATTTATGTACCGCAATAGCTCTGCACCCCGTTTATATGTGATGAAAAAGTCTTTGCCCGTCCCATTTTTCACCGGCCTCGTATAAAGGTAAATTTTATTGTCCCTAATAACTATCAGTGTAACCATTTAGGCGCAATACGTCTTCAAATCTTTTTCTTAACCTCGTACTCAGGTTCATTTCACTGACGTAGTGGAATGAGCCTTGGTAAGAGGTTGTCTTTTGCTGAGTTTCAGTGATGTTGTGGGGGAGGAGCATCTCTCTTGTATTCTGTTGTGTTCATTTTGGATGATGAAGTTACTATGAGCTAAAGTAAGTTGAGGCCCTTGATGCTCGTCTTGCAAAATCTTTAACAAAATTTCGTATACCAGTTTAAATTCTTTTTATACTATTTAACTAACCCAGATCTCGAATTTACACGGCATTCATGGAAAACAGGCTTTTTATTTACATTCATTTAGTTATTATATCTATAGAAGTTGTAGTTTAGATATTTATATTTGCCTGATGTTTGACCGTGTCTAAATAATAAAGATAGATTGATTGATTGAAGCAAAACAAAAGATGAAGTTCGATGACGTAATACATTTAGGTTGTTAACCGCTGTTTCAATATTTTAACAACTTTGAAGTTTGACAGAGGTTGGAAGAATGGGGCTCTAAAGTAATTCTTGAAATTAATTTGAAAGATTTTCAATCAAATTGTAAAAGTTTTTAAATGTCATCTTAGAATTTTAGGTCATTGCGTTCGACGAAGAAGACTCACGTGCTGGTTCAACTCAAGTCCTGGTTCAACTCACGTGCTTGTTTCTCGTTGAACCATGAGATCACTATATTGGGTTATTCGGCACACGAACTGTATCACACAGTAAAATGACAAACTAATGTTATTAAAGTGAATGACTAACTGCGAGGTATTGTTTGTGCGCCATAACCCAGTATAGTGGCTCCCTCGCTATATGATGGAGTCCCGTGGCTCAGTGGTAGAGCGCCCGTCTAGCATACGGAACTCATGTCTTTGATTCACATCCAGAGATAGGATTTTCTCTGAGTTCCTTGTGCAACGTTGGTTGTATTTTGCATTAACTTTGATAGTCCCTTCTCTAGACCCGACTGTAGTTTCTGTCGTTAGAGTAGCTAGTTACATGACATGTTAATTTTAGTAATATTGGGTTGTCTGACTAGATTAGTTTGCAAACTATTTCAGATACCCAACACCTAAATTTCTTTTAGTTTAATTATTGGGTATATATGTAATCTTTATAAATGTGGTGTAAAATAAATTTGACTTGACTTGACAATGGGGATTAGCTCTGGTAGTCCCTACAATAGACCCGACTGTAGTTTCTGTCGGTAGAGCGAGTAGCTGGTTTACAATGGTGAAAAAATTACATCGAGTAGGCAAAATACCAAGATTCTAACGGCAACGCTTTGTCACTCCGATCCACTCCTCTACCGCTATGTTAAAGACACAACCTAGCTTGTCTAACTGAAAAAACTTTATGATGCACATTCCACCAGTACAAACAAAATGAAAACTGTCTCTTAATCTTATCTTCATTTTACAACAATTTACGGTTTTCCTTCTTTTAATGTTGTTCTTGTTGACCTATTATCTTTTGCAAGACGGTTGTCAGCTTTAAAAGAACTCAGAAACGATTTAAAATTTGCAAATGAAAATTATTCTTATGGTCTTTTCTTAATGAGGACTTTTTTACGAATTTTTGCTAAAAGTGAGAAAATTATAATTACCATTAATATGCATAGCCACAAACAATAGGTCAAACAATCTTTTTCTCTACCGCTATGCTAAGGGCACAATCGTGACGATCCACTAATTTTCATGATGTATATTCTATCGTAACAGAATGCAATAAAAAGTGGGTTAAACAGCGCACTTCGTTCTTTCAAAGTCGAAACCCTTTATAAGCAAAGCTGTCATCCTAGTTCGACACTCGACAAACTCCTACCTGGATTTTTTTATTACTAGCAAAGTTTGCTTTTTATTTAAAACTCTTTACGGCGTACTTAGTTGTTTGAAAAAACAAGAACACTTCAATAACCAAAGAACATCCGATGAATGTGGGGTATGTTTTAATCACGCTGCAACTCCGATCTAGGACATCCATCATCTTCTTCGTTCTATGACGTCTCTGCCAATAACCGAGCTTCAACGACAACGGCAGAAATGTCAGTAACCTGAAACGAACGGTGAAAAATTATAGGTCTCTACTTCTCGAGAGGAAAGCAGCCAAATTGCGAATGAGGAAAAAAGGGCAACTTAAAACTTACCAGGCATTGAACTGGTGAACTACCACAAACCGTTCTAGAGCTCTACCACTAAGCTACGCAAACAATCATTTGAATTTTCAACATTTTTAGGACCTGTGTGCGATATATTACGTCATAAAATGGTCATCATTCTAACCGATATCATGGCATAATTTTTTGAAACGGTGCGCAAGGTTGTGATCGTGGTCTCGTGGTCGAGTACTTGCTCAACTTGACGAAGTTTAAGAGTTCCATTCCCGTTAAGAGAGTTTAATGGCTGTTTTTTTCCTATGTAAAATCTAAGTTTTTAATAAAAGTGCTAAAGTATGTAAGACCGATCCATATATTCATACATATACTTTATTACCACTCCAATTATCAGAGTAGCTCTATTGAGCTAATATCTTCGAGAAAGAAAAATACATAAATCAGCTAAATTATAAATTAAATAAACTAAATTATACCGATGCCAGATTTCGAGGTTTTGTTTCGTGAATCCTAGTGCTTAATGTGCCCGATAATGTACGGCGGCTACATACGCATGACGTTAAGAACGACGCATTGCAATAGTTGTAATATACCGTATCCTGGAAAATCCAACGTTCTCCGATTTGTTATCGAGATACAGTCATATGATTCTCTCCCATTACGAAAAAGCTTGAAATAAGTAATAAGGTTGGTTTTAGAGAACAATGGAGAAAAAAGTACATCATGTAGGCGCACTCGCAAGATTCGAACCCCAGCGCTTTGTCACTCCGATCCAAGGCTCTACCGCTATGCTAAGGGCACAATCGTGAGGATGCCATTAATTTTCATGATGTACAATCCATCGGTACAGAAGACAATGAAAACTGTCTTTTCTTCTTTTTATTTTAATTTTACAACAATTTTGGGCAATTCTTCTTGTAATGTTGTTCCTGTTGACCTATTATTTCTTGTAAGACGGTTGTCGGAGTTAAAAAAACTCAAAATGGATCTAAAATTTGCAGATGAATATTTTTCTTTTGTTCTTTTCTTAATGAGGATTTTTTTAGGAGTTTTCACTAAAAGTGAGAAAAGATTAATTAGGCATTAATATGCATAGCCACAAACAATAGGTCAAACCATATTTATCGATTTTAAAACATTTATGTTCTTTGTAAGCTTGCGAGACGAAGAGACAAGGTAAAACAGGTCTTCCAAGAGAACACTAAAAAAAAAAATTCCAGAAAAAATGTCCAAAAACGACAAAAAAACGAGGTCATAATCACCGTCTTTTTCTTTTGTCAAGCGAATCAAAGTCATAAATAATTCGGGTTTTCTTCGGAATGTTTGCGTAGCTTAGTGGTACTTCTCGGGAACAGTAATGCCTGATTGCCCAGTTCGACACTCGTGAGAATCCTACCTTCGTTTTTTTTATTATTAGCAAAGTCTGCTTTTTAATTCAAAACTGTAAAGGGCGTACTTCGTTCTAAAAACAAAAACACTTTATAACTAACGGTCATAAGATACATGTGGGATGAGCTATAAACACTCCCCCACTCTCGTGTACGATCGGCAGCATCGTTAATTGTTCTTTGAGGTCCCTTGCAATAATCATGCTTCAACGACACTGGCAGGATTGGCAGTTACTTGGAAGTAAACGCGAAGATTTGTAGTTCTCCAGTTCTCGAGAGAAAAGTAGCCAAATTGGCAATGAAGAAAAAGGGGAAAACTAAAACTTACCAGGCATTGAACTGGTGAACTACCGCACATCGTTCTAGAGCTCTACCACTTGGCTATGCAAATAATCGTTGGAAGTTTCAAACATTTTAATGACCGGGTTGCGAGGCATATGTCATAAACTAGTCTTCATTATAACCGATATCATGCCATAAAATTTTGCAACTGTCTGCAAGGGTGCGGGCTTGGCCTCGTGGTCGAACAATTGTTGAACTTAACGTAGTTTAAGGGTTCTATTCCCGTTGAGAGAGTTTTATCCCCTTTTTTTCCTGTGTAAAGTCCGTGTTTTTATTGAAAGTACTAAATCATGTAAGACCGATTCCACATTTCCAGCTTTGTTTCCTGACTCCTAGTGGTTATTGTGCCCGGTTTAGTACGGCGGCTAAATGCACATGACGTTTGAAATGATGCAATGCAATAGTTGTTCTATAAGGGGCATGGCTAATCCAACGTTCTCCGATTTGTATTTGAGATACAATGACACAATCTTCTTCCATTACGAAAAAGTTTGAAATAAGAAGTAGAATTGGTTTTGGAGAAAACGATATGTAATTAACAATGGTGAAAAAAGTTCATCACATAGGCGCACTCGGAAGATTCGAACCGCAGAGCTTTGACACTCCGATCCACTGCTCTACCGCTTTGCTAAAGGCGGAGTCTTGACTAACTGAAGAAGTTTGATGAGGTACATTCCATCGGTACAAAAGTAAAACGGCGTACTTTGTTCTTTGAAAGTCATGAACGCTTTATAAGCAAAGTTCTTCCGATACATGTGGGATGTACAAAAGACAATGAAAACTTTGTTTTCTTATTCTATCTTAACTTTACAACAGTTTTCGGTTTTTCTTCTTCTTATGTTGTTCGTGTTGACCTATTATCTTTTGCAAGACGGTTGTCGGCTTTAAAAAAGCTTAAAAACAATCTAAAATTTGAAAATGAATATTATTCTTTTGTTCTTTTCTTAATGAGGAGTTTTTTACGAATTTTTGCTAAAAGTGAGAAAAGTATAATGAGCCATTAATATGCATAGCCACAAACAATAGGTCAAACAATCTTTGTCGATTTTAAAGCATTTCTATTTCTTCTAAGCTTGCTTGACGAAGAGACAAGGTAAAGAAGTTCTTGTCAAAAGAACACTAAAAGAAAAAAGCCAGAAAAGTAGTCAAAAAAGGACAAAAAAACAAGGGCATAATAATTCTCATTATCTTTTTTCAACGGAATGAAATTCATAAAACTTTCTCTTCTTCCGTCAAATGTTTGCGTAGCATAGTGGTAGCATTCGGGAACGGAAGGGCTCGACAGAATCCTACCTGCGTTTTTTATTACTAGCAAAATTTGCTTTTTATTCAAAACGTTTTACGGCGTACTTGTTGTTTGAAAAAACAAGAACACTTCAATAACCAAAGGACATCCTATGAATGTGGGGTATGTTTTAATCACTCTGGAAATGCGGTCTAGGACATGCATCATCTTTTCATCGTTCTATGACGCCTCTGCCAATAATCGAGCTTCAACGACACGACACCGGTAGAAATGGCAGTAACTTGAAACCAACCGTGCAGAATTGTAGGCCTCCACTTCTCGAGAGAAAAGCAGCCAATTACGAATGAGGAAAAAAGGGCAACTTAAGAACTTAACTTAGAACTGAAAATTTTCGCGCCATGGCAACGTGACGTCACACTTTAGCACTCTCTTGAACTGGTGAGTTACCACACACCGTTCTAGAGCTCTACCACTAGGTACGCAAACAACCAGTTGAAGTTTTTAACTTTGTAATGACTATTTGGCGAGGTGTTACTTTATTTCACTGGTAAAAAAGACAATGAGAACGGTGCTTTTTTAATCTTATCTTAATTTTACAACATATTTCGGGTTTTTTTTTCTGTTGTTCTTGACGGTATTCGGGATTAACCCTTTCAGTTCCAGTTATATTGTTAAATTCTAACATCTTGAGCCAATACTTTTAATTGAACAAGTTGGAGAGAATTTTATTTATATTCATCAGTGGTTTGCTTTCTTTGATCAATTCTCATTTTCTCATTATCAAAATTCTTTTTTTGTATGTGTTATTTGAGGAGAAGTTGGGTGTCGATAACTGACTGGGACTGAAAGGGGTAAAAAAGCTTAAAAACGATGTAAATTTTGAAAATGGTATTATTCTCTTTTTTTTTCACAATGAGAATTTTTTTACGAATTTTGCACCGGAAGTAAGACCAAGAGAAGAATAATTAGGCATTATTATGCATAGCCGCAAGCAATAGGGCAAACAAAATTTGTACATTCCACTGATACGAAAGACAATGAAAACTGTGTTTTGTTAATTTTATCTTGACTTTTACAAGAAGTTTTGGATTTTCTTTTTCTAATGTTGTTCCTGTTCACCTTTTATCTGTTGGAAAACGGTTGTCGGGTTTAAAAACGATCTAATATTTGCACGATTTTTGTCCTTTTGTTCTTTTTTTTAGATCAGTAAAATTGCTTTGCAACTTTCGTAGGATAAGCGAACCGTTTGAAATGAAGACCAGGATAAGACAATGATGTATCTACTCAGTTCACTTCTGTTTCTAGTGGCACTGGATTTGGTAACTAAACAAGCGTGAATTTAGTGAGAACAAGACCTGAATTCAGTTCACTATGCTTACGAAGCTCGAAGATTGAGAATTTACTGATGGCATTGTGTTACTTAGTCAGAAATTCGAGGCGCTGCAGTAGGAAGCTGCTAGAGTGGAACTGAAAGTAAACAACACAAAAACCAAGAGATGAGGACAGGCACCCAAACCAACACAGACCTAGGAAACATTTTGTGCAAGGACCAACCACTAGAACGTGTACAATCCTTCACCTTCCTTGTGGACGAATCCCAAATAGGCCTTGACACAAATAATATCCGGATATTTTTTGAGATATTTAGAAGTTTCCGAGATATTTAGAAAGTTTTAGGAAATTTGAGGATATTTAGAAAAAATTGGGATATTTAGAAATATATATAGCGTTTTTGGCTGTTTTCCAGCTTTTCCTCGCTATTTTCTTAATCCCGTTCAGTCGTCATACATATGATAGACATACCAACTGTTTAACCATTAGTGAGAAAACATGTGTCAAGGCCTAATCCCAAAGTTATAACTTAAGCTGGTCTCCAAAAGAATATGGGTTAAATATTTAACCGTGGCCTAGTGCGAACCGGGTTTTGAACAACGTAACTTCTCCCACATTGTTTTGTAAAAGTTTTTTTCTAGAGAACAACTGAGCAAACCCAAGCAAAACCAGTTTTAAAATAAGTAATTACTTAAAAAGCATAAAGTAATAAACAAGTTTGACTCAGTTGTTAGTTTAAGTTCTTAATACCCAAAATATCTAGTTTTAAACGAACGAAAGCACTTCTATGTATTGGTATACCGGCTTAAAATCTCGGAAATGGCGTTTCAAGGTGTCACAATTTTTCGGTCAGATTTTAACGGATATGGCCAAGCCACTGCCCAGTCGGTTCTGAGGTTTCAAACGTCATGGCTGAGAAGAAAGCATAGAGAGATTGAAAGCGAAAGGGACTCGGTAAAGGATGGAATTATTTCACTATCAGACATTTCTCATTTTTCAACAAAGCACGCGAGAAGAAATAAAATTACCTGTCGCGTCTAGTTGGAACCACTGGTTACGTCATCACAGAGCCCAACTCGTCACCAGTCTCTTGAGAAACCTGATTTAGCTACTTTAAGCGACAAAAAAAAACTGTTTTTTTAAACACTTTTACCGACTCAAATATTTTATTTCGTAATGAGGAGGTTGTAACCTTTCATCTTCTGTAAAAATCTTTTTACTTCATATGTACTTTAAGGCGATAGCCTGATAAAACAACCGCATTTCATCGCGTTCTCTGCCCCTCTCCCCCTCCCTCATTCCACCCCCCTCCCCACCCCTCACGTGAGAGACGCGGAGGAGGAGTAGAGAACACGATAAGAGACTGCTGTTTTCTAAGACGTTAAAACATTAAAATAGCAAAACCAATACGACGTTAAAATTAAGGTATACAAAGAAAAAGGTTGGTATGGCCAACCGAAATATTGTGTATATAAAATTTTAACGTCGTATTGGTTTTGCGTTTTTAATGTTTTAACATTTTAGTTTTTAATAACCAATTAGATCAATCATTGATCCGACATCAGCAGAATTTTCGTTAACGGTTGCCTGCACTTTTTCTTTTGTTTTCTAAGGCTATTAGGGCGGTTACATGTTAAGTGACGTCTACAAATCTTATTTCCTGGTAGGACATGTTGCACTTTTGACGTTGCCGCTCATACTAGAAGTTGTCAGTATGCTCCACTTTACAATCTCTTCACCACTTGGTATATGCACATCATTACAAGCACCGTTGTTGTACTGCGATTTTATTTCATCTGAATTAAGTACTCTGTTCCACATGTTTAGATTTGACATGTACCCTCTGAAGGATTTTCCATTGTCGAATCCGCCTCCATAGCTTCCTTGCAATTGACCAACATAAAACTTCCCCCCTCCGGGTATAGTCGCATCGGTATCGGTGAGACGAGTTTTTGATTCACCTTCCTGACCGTTGGTGTAATACTTTACAGTACCTGTGCTATGGGCCCATGTAAAGCAAAAGTGTTGCCATTGGCTGCCGTAATTTATATTGCTGATTTCAGACCTGTTCATCAAAGAAAGCGTTATCAGATCACGTTTAAAAGTATTTTGTGCTCTTCAATATTAAAATTGATCAGTTTGAACGATATCAACTTTTAAAAAGGTCTATTTAAACTGATGCTTTGTCGCATTTCACAATCTAACACATGATGTGAACAAGATTGCTGTTCCCTTGCCTTGTACAAACTATCCTAAAATTATTTATCAGTAACCCGCGGTGAAACACTCAAGCCACGGGTGAAAGATGTACATTCAAGGATTAAACATCTCCAAAGGTAGAAATACATTCCAAAACAAATTGATTTGTTTATGCAAAATATTTAGATTTTATCCATAAATAAACAATCTTAACAAACAGAAAGCGAACAACACAACTGTCACGGAGAAAAATTCATTTGGGCTTTGGGTTAAGCCACACTGGCTGTTCAAGCCACAAACAAGCACAACAGGATTCCTATATGCAGTGCTAAAAACAGAATTTTAAAATAATACAAAATTACCGATACTAAAGTAGAGACACGATCACATGTCAGGGGCGTAGCCAGGGAAGGGGAGTTCCAGGGGTTCCGGAACTTCTTCCCCCCTTCCATCCCCTCCCATCCCCTCTTCCCACCACACGACCATTACCATCATCCAAATACATAACAACTTGAGTTTACTGTGAGTTTAGGTTGACTTTCGAAAACACGGGCCGGCAAGAGATGAAATTAAAAAAACAAATACAAATAACTTACTTTTAGTTTTATTAAAATTCGCGTGGTACTCATTTTTGCTCAGCTTTAAAATTGTGCAATTTAATTTCGAGCTTGTTGTTGAAGACTTTTTCGCCCAGCTATAAATTTCGGCAAAGAATATATTTATTCGTTATAAAAAAAAACCTTTAACACATTTACCATGCAGTTATTATTGGCAAAAAATTACAATATGGAACATGGAAATATCGCGTCATCGTACAACACTTCGCGCAGAACTCACTCTCTCGCATTGGAAACTTGATGACTTTCTCTGTTATATGTTTTTGTTCTCTTTTTCCCTATTGAAATATGACGTTGACTGTGCACAAAATAACAAAAGGCTTTGAGATGTAAATGAGCAAGCAGCCAATGGACTAATGAAGCATCACACCTAGAACAAAAGATCCTAACCGTGACCCTGCTCACAACATGAAACAAAGAAACATTGTAATCTTTTTTGTAGTTTGCTAAGTTTCCTAACCAGTCAACTCTAACAACTTTGTTCTAATCAAGTAGCCAGCTTCGTTAAGGTTGAAAAGCGCCGGTTGTGTTCTCAAGGGACTGGGGTACAGTATCAATTTTTCTTTCAGGATGATAGTAGCGGTAAAGACCTTGGAGTGAGATTCGTGACACTAGCAAGCCTTTGTTGAGAATTTTGTCCACTAGGTCCCAATCTCCTTTCTGGCTGGATAAATCCTCATCCATTTCTGAAAATATAAAACACAAGAGCAATAATTATAATTTAAAAACGGATTTGCTGACCCCACCAAATGTTTGAAAAATAAGTTTAGACAACTTAAGCATGGAATTTTTACCTCGAGATCTTTCCAGAATTTTCTTTTATCAAAACAAAAGTGTATTGCTATCACTCAAAATTTCAGCTCCTTGCACTGCTTACGGCGATATAAAGCTAAATCCTTTACGAGCCAAGTGGTCCATGGAGCCAGAACTTATCTCTGGTTTCTGTAGTGTTAAGCGGATGAGAGTCTATGGCTCCCCCTGGACGGGACACTAATCTATTGCAGGTTAGCTCCCAGTAGATGCTGGTACTCATTTACCTATCCTGGAAGGATGGAAAGCTGAGTTAGCTTAGGCGGTAAAGAAGGTCGCACACATGTTTTAAACCTCTGCAGAGCCGGGATAGATCTGGGGACCTTGTGATCGGAAGGCAGAGATCTCACCAACTGCAACAACCACGCCCGCCCTACGGCGATATGTTATAGAAATATTAAGAGATATTTAAATTTTGAGTTAAATAAAATTACTACTTCACTAATTTTACTAAATGATAATTACTGTAAAAAAGAAGTGTAAAAAGTTTTCTTCAACAGGCAAATTTTAATATATATAATTACTGTAATATTAACTCATCAAAACATCTTTACATACTAATAAAAGACAAAGTAAGAAATTAGAGAAGTTTAAATTCTACAAAAGTCTATTGTAGAATTTGTTGGGTTTTCATACAATGTTTAAAAACTGAGCACGCGCTCAAATTCAAGATAACAACGTAGGTTCCAGTACTTACCTCCTATTCTATCCCAGTCAGATTTATAAAGTCCAATTATGTCGTATGCATTGTTACACCATTTCCCTTTCACATCCTTCATGTTAGGGTAGTTTCCACAGCCTAAATTGAAGGTAACTGGAATAAAGGCTAACTGGTTTTCATGACAGCGCTGCAATGAAAAAAAATTTTTTGTGATGTTTTTTTTGCAGTTAATATCATCACGGTTATTGTTAATATTTTTGTTCTTGCATTAAGTACCATCAGTCGTAGTTATCATAGTTACTATCATCATCATCATCATCATCATCAATATCATTATTGTCATCATTATCATCAGCGTCAGTATTGTCATCACCATTGTTACTATCATCATTATCATCACTATCATTATCATCATCATCATCATCATCATCATCATCATTATCATCATCATCATCGTTATCATCATCAGTATCATCATCAACAGTATTACTATTGTCATGATCATTGTTGTTATCATCATCATCGTCAGTATTGTCATCATCATTGTTACTATCATCATCATCATCATCATCATGACTATCATTATTATCGTTATCATCATCATCATCATCATAATCATTATCATCATCATCATCATTATCATCATCATCATGACTATCATTATCATCATCATCATCATCATCATCATGACTATCATTATTATCATTATCATCATCATCATCCTCATCATAATCATTATCATCATCATCATCATCATCATTATCATCATCATCATCATCATCATTATCATCATCATCATCATGTTTATCATCATCATCATCATCATCATTATCATCATCATCATCATTATCATCATCATCATCATTATCATCATCAACATCATAATCATCATCATCATAATCATCATCATCAGAAT